>JAODOY010042778.1:5085-18211 GCA_025399855.1 Forbesichthys papilliferus | reverse complement strand
TTGGCAGGCCGGAATTGCATTATGGGTCACTTTAAGCTGAGGAGAGCGTGTGGGTTAAAACTTTTCAACTAGCAGGAATTGCATTATGGGTCACTTTGGGCTTAGGAGAGGGCGTAGCCTAAATCTTTTCACTTTCTGGCCAGTAGGAATAGCATTATGGGTAACTTTGGGCTTAGGACAGCACGTGGGCTAAAACTTTTTTACTTTCGTAGTGGTAGGAATGGCATTATGGGTCACTTTAGGTTAAGGATAGCTCGTGGGCTAAACCTTTTTTGGCATGCAGGAATTACATTTTTATTCACTTTGGGCTTAGAAAAGCGCGTTTTCTAAAACTTTATGGAAGGCCAGAAATGCATTATGGGTCACTTTGGATTTAGGATAGCGCGTAGTGTAAAACTTTTTAGCAGGCCGGAATTGCATTATGGGTCAATTTGGGCTTAGGGAAGTGCGTAGGCTAAAACGTTTTACTTTCTGGCCAGTAGGAATAGCATTATGGGTCACATTGGGCTTAAGAGAGCTCGTGGGCTAAACCTTTTTGGCATGCAGGAATTGCATTATTGGTCACTTTAGGCTGAGGAGAGCGCGTAGGGTAAAACTTTTTTGCAGGCCGGAATTGCATTATGGTTCACTTTGGGCTTAGGAAAGTGCGTAGGCTAAACCTTTTTTACTTTCTGGCCAGTAGGAATAGCATAATGGGTCACTTTGGGCTTAGGACAGCGCGTGGGCTAAAACTTTTTTATTTTCTGGCTGTTAGGAATATAATTATGGGTCACTTTAGGTTTAGGATAGCGCGTGGGGTAAAACTTCTTGGTAGGCCGGATATGCATTATATGTCACATTTGGCTTAGGAGAGCGCGTAGGCTAAAACTTTTTGGCAGGCCGGAATTGCATTATGGGTCACTTTGGGCTCAGGAGTGCGAGTGGGGTAAAACTTTCTAACCGGCAGGAATTGCATTATGGGTCACTTTGGGCTTAGCAGAGCGCGTGGGGTAAAACTATCAAACCAGCAGGAATTGCATTATGGGTCACTTTGGGTTTAGGACAGCGCGTGGGCTAAAACTTTAAAACTTGTAGGAATTGCATTATGGGTCACTTTGGGCTTAGAATAGCGCATGTGGTAAAACTTTCAAACCTGTAGCAATTGCATTTTGGGTCACTTTAAGCTTAAAATACCGCATGAGGTAAAACTTTTCAACCGGTAAGAATGGCAACATATGTAACTTTGGGCTAAGGAGAGCACGTGGGCTAAAACATTTTGGCAGGCCGGAATTGCATTATAGGTCACTTTGGGCTTAAGAGAGCCCGTGGGGTAAATCTTTTTGGCAGGCCGGAATGGCACTTAAGGTCACTTTGTTCTTAGAATAGCGTGTGGGTTAAACTTTTTGGCATGCAGGAATGGCATTATGTATCACTTTGGGCTCAGGAGAGCGTGTAGGCTAAAACTTTTCACTTTATTGTCGGTATAAATAGCAAAATGGGTGACCCATTTTGCTATTTATTTTGGGCTTATGATAGCGCGTGGGGTAAAACTTTAAAACTGGTACGAATGGCATTATGGGTCCCTTTGGGCTTAGAAAAGTGCGTAGGCTAAAACTTTTTACTTTCTGGCCATTAGGATTAGCATTATAGGTCACTTTAAGCTTAGGACAGCGCGTAAGCTAAAGCTTCTTTACTTTCTGGCCGGTAGGAATAGCATTATGGGACACTTTAGGTTTAGGATAGGGCATGAACTAAAACTTTTTGGCAGGCCGGAATTGCATTATTGGTCACTTTGGACTAAGGAGAGCGCATGGGGAAAAACTTTTTGGCAGGCAGGAATGGCATTATGGGTCACTTTAGCCTTAGTAGAGCTCATGTGGTGAAACTTTTCAAACAGCAGGAATTGCATTATGGGTCACTTTGGGCTCAGGAGAGCGCATAAGGAAATATTTTTTGGCAGACAGGAATGGCATAATAGGACACTTTGGACTTAGGATAGCACGTGGGCTAAAACTTTTTGGCATGCAGGAATTGCATTATACGTTACAGTGGGCTTAGGAGAGTGCCTAGGCTAAAACTTTTCACTTTCTTGCCAGTAGGAATAGCATTATGAATTACTTTAAGCTTAGGACAGCTCGTGGGCTAAAACTTTTTTACTTTCTGGCTGGTAGGAATGGCATTATGGGTCACTTTGGGTTTAGAAAAGCAGGTGGACTAAAACTTTACACTTTTTGGCCGGTATAAATAGCATGATGGGTCACTTTTGGCCTAGGATAGTGCGTAGGGTAAACTTTTCAACTGGCAGAAATGGCATTATAGATCACTTTGGGCTTAGAAAAGTGCGTAGGCTACATTTTTTACTTTCTGGCCAGTAGGATTAGCATTATGGGTCACTTTGGGTTTAGGATAGCGCGTGAACTAAAACTTTTTGGCAGTCTGGATCTGCATTATGGGTCACTTTGGGCTCAGGAGAGCGCATGGGGTAACATTTTTTTGCAGGCAGGAATGGCATTGTGGGTCACTTTGGGCTCAGGAGAGCGCATCGGGAAGTTATTTTTGGCAGGCAGGAATGGCATTATGGGTCACTTTAGCCTTAGTAAAGCTCATGTGGTAAAACTTTTCAACCGGCAGGAATTGCATTATGGGTCATTTTGGGCTTAGGACAGCGCGTGCGCAAAAAAAATGTTTTACTCTCTGGCTGGTAGGAATAGCATTATGAGTCACTTTGCGTTTAGGAGAGCCTGTGGGCTAAAACTTTTTGGCAGGCCGGAATTGCATTATAGGTCATTTTGGGCTTAGGAGAGCGCGTGGTCTAAAACTTTTTGGCAGGCCAGAATTGTATTATAGGTCATTTTGGGCTTAGGAGAGCGCGTGGGCTAAAACTTTTTGGCAGGCCGGAATTGCATTATGCGTCACTTTGGGCTCAGGAGAGCGCGTGTGGTAAAACATTTTGGCAGGCAGGAATGGCATTGTGGGTCACTTTGGGCTCAGGAGAGCGCATGAGGAAATATTTTTTGGCAGACAGGAATGGCATTATAGGACACTTTGGACTCACGATAGCACATGGGCTAAAACTTTTTGGTATGCAGGAATTGCATTATGGGTCATTTTGGGCTTAGGACAGAGCGTGGGCTAAAACTTTTTGGCATGCAGGAATTGCATTATGGGTCACTTTGGGCTCAGGACAGCGCGTGGCCTAAAACTTTTTTGCAGGCAGGAATTGCATTATGGGTCACTTTGGGCTTAGGACAGCGCGTGGGCTAAAACTTTTTGGCAGGCAGGAATTGCATTATGAGTAACTTTGGGCTGACGAAAGGGCGTGAGGTAAAACTTTCAAACCGGTGGGAATTGCATTATGGGTCACTTTGGTCTTAGGATAGCGTGTGAGGTAAAACTTTTAAACAGGTAGGAATTGCATTATAGGTCACTTTGGGCTTAGGATAGCACATGGGGTAAAACATTTCAACTGCTGGGAATGGCATTAATGGTCACTTTAGGCTTAGGACAGTGTGTGGGCTAAAACATTTTTTTTACTTCTTGGCTGGTAGGAATAGCAGTTTGGGTCACTTTGGGCTCAGGAGAGCGCATGTGCTAAATTTTTTTGGTAGGCCTGAATTGCATTATAGGTCACTTTAGGCTTAGGATAGCGCAGATGATATGACATCTTTATGATATACAATATATTTCCCAATTTTTGTAATTTTTGCATAATTTCACAGTGATTTATGTGGCTCTGTGGTGCAATGGATAGCGAGTTGGACTCCTAGAAACAAACTCCATATTCAAGATATTCAAAGGTTGTAGGTTAGAGACCCACCAGAGTCAGTCCTGAGATCAGCACCTGTTTGTCTTAAGAACAGTAAATGCTAAAATTTTAATGTTTTTTTCCTCATAATTCTAACATTCAGTAAAAAAAACTTGTATGGCTTGTCTTTTCATTTAATAAAATTAAATTCTCCAGAAGCTAGCAAGTGTCAAGTGAATCCAGCTCATATTTCCTTCTGATCAGACAGTGTTTATGTCATATTTGTTTTCTCTGTATATAGGCTACATAAATTCGGAATGTACCAGCTTTTCTTTAAATTGATAATAAAATTGTATATTTTATTTATATATTGACCACCAAACTGTAATTGTCCCCGGTTTACATTTGAAATATCTTGTAATCTTAAACAGTCCCATCTGGAATATACCTCACCAGCCTCCATCAACATTGAACATCTAAAAACCAACTTTATATTCAAGTTATTCAAAGGTTTTGTTTGAATCCCACCAGAATCATATATTTAATTATTAGAAAAGGTTATTGAGCAATGTTGAGGAGGAGGAGCCTGCGGTCACTTCATAGGGGCTGTATTAAAGATAGCTTAGTGTAAAAGCTGACATTTGCAAAGCCTCTAAATATTTTGTAAATGCAAAATCCATCTGGTTTTCTATCTCTCTCTCTCTCTCTCTCTCTCTCTCTCTCTCTCTCTCTCTCTCTCTCTCTCTCTCTCTCTCTCTCTGGCTCACACACACACACACATCTCATATCACATATTAGTGATATGGTCATCCTTCAGACTTTTAGTCACATAGGGAAGGTTAATTATAGCATTTAGATTAAACTGGACCCATGGATGTTAACCATTCCACCCTTAATAACTTATGCTATTAGGAATTAGTTTCACCCTTAAAGTCTTTCCTGTCCTCTAGTCTAGTGTTTTATATGAAGACAAGATACAAACTGTTTTCATGAGCTGTATTTTAAATACATGAACTGTAAAATACAAAATTTAATACAAAGTTATATTAGGACTTTACCATCATGTTTTGTTCAATGACTGATTCCAATTTTTAGTAATAATAAAACAAGTAGACTCTTTATTAATTATACCTTTAAATCTCCAACATCAAGCTGCCTATAAATAATAATAATGATTATAATTATAATTATTTATTTAGTTATTATTATTATATGAACTCATACGTTTGATTAAAGCATGTGTACTTAAGATGATCTTTCACCACTAGTGGCAATCATACAAGTCCACATGCAGATGAAGTCCCAGTGACACAGCAGCAAGTGAAAGGTACAGAGGCCCTTCCCTCTTGGACGTCTAGCAATGTCAGATAATCAAGTGATTCAACCTGTAGTCCAAAAAATTTATCATATGCAGAACTTGTCATCAAACAGCTGAGGCACTTTTAAATCAATAGCTCTGCTGTGAAAATATTCTTAAGATATCTATTGTTTATTTCCAATTATGTGAATATTTCATTGCTTGATGACTCCATTACACTAAAACTTAAATCTGCAAATGTTTTAGCTTCTTAACTTTAGCTTAACATTCTTTTCTCAATTTAAGTATGCTGTATTGTATTGATGAGTCAGTCACGAACAAATCGCTAAAGTTAACTCTTTTCACTGACTCAGGAGTCAGGATCCTTTGCTTTGCATGCAAATGAGTCTTCAAGTGTTCTGAGTCTTGTAATGTTGTGCTGCTGCCGCATGGATCGCCACGTCAACAAATGCACAACAAACAATATTGTTACTAACGGAGCTGCACACTACATTATTCTAATAGGCTACTGTAAAATATTCTTTTTACACATTGCAATTTGAGTGAAAATGTTCATCTATATAATCTATATATAATAATAATAATTCATTGTTCCCGTGATAAGAGACACACTGACCCAAGAGAACGAAAAGTTCCAGATCAATCGTTCATTGATTTAGAGAAGTCTCTTCCCATCCATTAAAATAAAAGGAATAACAATTGTTATAGCCTGCTGTATGTAGCAATATACTGTCAAGTAGCGCTTAGGAAAACGGTCTATGGGATGGGATGAAAGAATCCAAAATGGATCCATTAAGAGTTGTAAAATTGATTGCTATGGTCTGGCCCAGCAGGACCAATAACATTGCAGCCAGGACCTGAGGGGAGGAAGAGGACTTGGTGGGGTGTCACAACGGCAAATACAAAGACCCAAGTGCGGACACAGAGTCAGGGCAATAGCGTTCAACAACAGTTTATTATGTACTGTATAAATGTCAGGCAGGCTCGTAATCCAAAACAGGCAGAGTTGTCACCGAGAAGCAGAAGATGGAGGTACCAAGGGGCAGGCAAGTTTGTAATCTAAGACAGGCAGAAGAATGGAGACCGGGAGTAAACTACACTTAGGACAGGAAACACAGGGAGGCAAACGCTGGAACGAGAGTACAAGACAAACGGTCTGGCAACTGGCAGAACAGAGAACAAGGGTGAAATACACTCAGGGTATTAGGGGAACTGGAAACACCTGGTGTGGGGTGGAGACTACAACAGGTAAACGATCAGGGTGTGACAGGGTTAAATTAGTGGTCGATTTAGATTGTAAATATACAATAATGTCTTGGTCTAAGAAAGAAGAAAAATATATATTTATTGTGTTTTACATGAACAGCGTTCACAGCTGATACCCGTTCAGTCGGCCTGAAGAGAGATGCTCGCGTCGACTCCATTCAATCAAATGTACTGTTATATTCACAGCAATGGATCGTGGAACCTCAAAACATTTCCCAGATTATAGACTTAAATACCCTTCAAGTATTTAAGTATATAAGTATATAAGTAAGTATATACTGTAAGTTCATAAGTATTTAAGTAGGTACCATTTATAATATATTGTAAAAGTTAAATAGATGCATTTATTGACTACAAATTACACAAAATGTAATTTATCTATTTGTATTTGAAGAGTTCAGATGCAAAAACTTCTAAACCTCGAAGTCCCTTTATCATCTTAAAATCAAATTGTCAATATTTAAATGATTTGTTACATTTTTGGAAGATATTACTTTTTATTCAGTGACACACAACATTATAATTGCAATTAAGGTCAAATTAGTAAAACCAAAAATGGAATATTAGTAAATATAGCTGCATCAGCTTTGTCATCTTCCCTGCTGGAAGCTATCATGGACTCCCAGCTGCTCCGTCACTGGCCGTTTGATTGACACCACATTGGCACCGTCTGTCTGTCTGATGGCTTTTCAGTGGAGAGCTCCCAGACTGACTGACATGTGATGCATAGCAAATCACAGACTAATGTCAAAGTTGTCAAATGACTGCGACTTGATTGGAGCCTTGTTTTTCCTGGTAGTCTAGAGTTGGCTTTGCTATTAACAGCAATACAAATGTTTTGGTTTGAAATTCTGTGAATAGGGTAGAAATTTACCATAAGATTAGTTTATAAAGGGTTTATAAATGGTTTATAAATAATTTACTAAATAGGGTATGCATAATTCATAAATAATGAATCAACTGCTATGAAACATTTTAGGAACATTTCTCTAAATCACGTGGTTTATCAAACACGCCATCACCTCATTATTTCACGCCATCGTTAGCTTTTTCTTTTTTTTCCCATTTTTACTTCGTCTTTTTTCAGTAGATGCGTAATATGTCTGGGGAATATTCATACACACATAAGCTGGCAGCGTGTGGGCGTGTGCAATTCCTACTGAACATGCAAAAGATACGAGGGTGGCGAAAGCAATCATTATAGGTATATATAACTTATAACTTATAACGTTGTGTAATAAATAGATTTGTTAGTCTATTTCAACTTTGCTCTGCATGAGGGAGTTAGTTCTGTCTCCAATAATTGTGAGTAGGCTACCCAATCGAGCTTAAAATAGATATAGATATACAAATAGATATACACCAACATCCTGTGTCAGCCCCACTGAGATGTTTTTTTGGATGTGGGGGAAACCAGAGCACCCAGACGAAACCCACACAGACCTGGGAAGAACATGCAATCTCCACACAGAAAGGCCAGCGTTAAAACCCAGGACATTCTTGCTGTGAGGCTGCTATCCACTGGGCCACAATGTTGCACTTTCGTCCCTTACAGTTGATTGGGATTGCCTCTCTTTGGCAGCCAGCTTCAAGTGCCATTTTCAGTAACTGCAGATAATTGTCAGTTCCATGTTGGCTTCATTCCTCTGCAGCGGAGGTTACCGTAACAACCAAGTCTCACTACGCAACTGCTTTTTTTTCTACATGAAAAACACCCAGGCCAGCGCTTTTAATTAGCGAATAAGTTCGTCCTAAACGTGGCTATTATTCGTTGTGTGGAATATTATTTACCCAGCTCAACACAGGTTGGTTGTACAGCATGTACACTAAATCATGCTCAAGAGACTCTGGAACTGAAGTGCAGGTGCCACCACATTGCACACAATTGGAAAAGTTCTTCTAGGATTTTCTGGAAAAGCCATTTTTGTAAAGGGCATAGGACCTCTCTATAACACACACTGATACACAGCTACAGATACGACTATCAAATAAAAAGGTCTGACCCATGCTGCCTTTACTTTTCATTAGATAGTGAGAAATGTGTTGGCATGAAATGGCATTCGATCAGAGGTCTGTTCACCCAATGTTACATTAGAACTTTTATTCTTACAATAAAATGCAGCAGGCAATCTGGGAGAAAAAAAGTCATCTCTATAGAAGCATCGTTTTTTAGCCTTTTCCCCATTTATGATTATTGATGGTTTGGACTCTGTTACTCTGACCTCAGATTGAATCTCTCACATGAAGCAATAATAAAGCACCAGGCTGAGATAGAGGCCACCATATTTTATAGTGTGGAGAGCTTTGGTAAAGGTGACTTTAAAGAGCAAGCAATCATCTATGGGGGCGTGACAATAAGAGAACAGGGCATCAGGGGTTACATGGCTGCAAAGACACGCCTGACCCATGTGGGTGCTGAGGCTACATGTTATTATATACAAGCCTTCCCTCGCTGTAATTATAATTATATTGGATGCGGATGGGTTTGACCATAAATTGTGCACAAATACGATTGAGTGATGTGTCAGTTCCAATGATAAATGATGGGATTACTAATCTCAGAAAATATCAGATACCCCAGATGTAAACAACATCAACTGCTAAGACAATGAAAGCTCATCTTTTATCTTGAGGTTCAAACAATCAACATGTTTACTATAATGCCTAGTGGCAAAGCACCAGATTAAATAAAAGACCATGAGAGCTTCAATATGATCCTAGTTTGAAATGAGTCACTTGTTACCCAGTAAACAGTTTTGCTCGGGTATGAAATCAGCACTTTTCTTCACAACATCATCAGATAGCGTTGAACAGATGCAACCATGTCCTCTGAATTATTTAGTGGAGTCTTGTTTTGCAACGTTTAATGTTTTGCTCACATTTGATACGAATTCTAAATCTAATGTTCAATTGCATCAAATCAGCCACATTTTCTGCAGGAAAACAACCTTTTTTGGGCCAACATTCCTGGCTCTAAGCAGTGCTAAAATAATATAATAATTTGTGTGCTTGTTCTGTCTGTAATTTTTAAGTTGGTTGAATCATCATAAACACATACATAGTAAATGGACTGCTTTTACACAAAGCACTTTACAGTAGTTTGCCTCACATTCACACACCAATGAAGGTGCAACCAACCACCAGGAGCAGTTAGGGGGTAGGCATCATGCTCACACTGAGTTCAAACCCACAACCTTCTGCTTGGGAGCCAAACACCTATACCACAGCCATGTCTTAGTGAGGCATTGAATGTCTAGTTTGTTGTCAATGATAAACTCATCAATGAATTAGAGAAGGAGCGCACAATAAACAAAGCGAATGTAATACAGTCATGGCCTGGCAAAATGATGCGATGCCCGTGGACTGTCAGATAAGGATTGTGAGGGGCGTTGAGGAGAGTTGTACTTTGCATGACGTTTCTGAGAGACCCAAGGTGGACATTAGAGTTAATCCAGCGGAATAACAAAACTGTATTGACGGTGGAGGGATACGCCATCTGTTATCCCTGGGCCAGCGCATGCATAGGCCAGATTGGCGGAGGTGGGCAGTGCAAAGTATGGCTGGAACTAATGGAAGATGATAGTCGGGAAGTAGTCTGTGTGGCCATGCCCAATCTCTGACAAACGGTTATGTCCAGGTAAATCAAACACGTATAGCCTCTCCGGTTCAACAGGTTGCCAAGACAAATAGCAAGCCATCTCGGTGTAGAGTAGCCTAGTAGCTCAGTAGCTAGCACATTTCTAAGAATGGCTAATTAAAACATAAAAATACCATGTACAGCCCAGCCTCTCTATAAAACACAAAAGGAGTCATCGGCGCCAGCATGTACTCCTGCAGGGATACATTTAGTAATATACAATATGTGGAGCACTTACGGTCTATTGCAAACTTACTTGTCTGTTTAAATGGAAAAAGTTTGCTGTTACATCAGAATGAAGATAAACATTCACAATGTTTAGCCACTTCCCAGATGAACTCCAGTCCATTAGAGCAGTGGTATTCAAAGTGGTGTCCACCAGGGGGCGCCAAGGAAACTTAAGCAAATTGGAGAAATCATGACAGAGAAAAACAGAGAAAAAAAGAGGAAAAATAATTAAACATTTTATTCATAATTGAACATTATTCTAGATAAGTATTTATTATAAAACAGAATTGAGAAAAATATACAGCGTGTCTTATTTACCATATCCCTTACTAATTGCCTGCCAGTCACATATTGTCAGTGTTGATCTGGTATGGTGTTAAACTCAGCTGAAACGTTGCATATAAACCTTTATAGAAGTAAACGGTAATGTTGAATCCAATGGAATGATAACATATTTGAAGTATAAAATTACTCTTTATTGCAATAAATATAAGGAAATATGAAAAGGTTTTTAAATTTGCAAAAGAGGGGCCCCAGCCAAAAAATACTATTTGTGGTCTTGGCATGGAAAGGTTTGTGAAGCTCTGCATTCGAGTGATGAAGACCTGTGTGTGTGCACGTGTATGTGTGTAATTGGGGGCGTGTGTGCATGTGTGTGTGTATGGGTGCGTATGCAGGGCTGTTGGTGCCAGTTCTCTCAGAGATGAAATAAATTCACACCTTCCTTCTCTGCGTCCTCATTCATCCGTTCCCTTCTCACAGAGCTCGGGAGGAGCCATTAAAGGTGTTAAAGAAGCACAACAGATGAGTGCTTCGTGCGTACCAGCCATTAAAGTGTGATGGACATGAGCTTCTTCAGCTGGAAACCATGCAGTGTTTATGGCAGGATCTTGAAGGAGCATGATTAAGTTCTAAGTGATTAGCGTATTGGGCAGAAGCAAACACACATCCCTGTCTACCTGGAAGGGAATTGCTTTCTTGTCATGAAGTCATTTCCATGCCCTTCATGTAATGATGATATGTATGCTGGTCAAAACAACAGTACGGCTCTGTGAATTGTTTTAATAGTTGGCTCTGCCATAAATGGAGTTATGACTTTCAATATAAGAGATAAAGTGCGGTCTACCTTTTTTTTATGGCTATGATTGCAGTTTTGAAATGCAATAACATATATTATTGCAGCGTGTGACTTCAGTATGACAATGATATTAGCATGTAAGCAGAAAAACAGCTAGACTGTCACACAATGCTTTGCGCCTTGAGATCTCAGAAAATGCCCTGAAGTGGCCTCACGTTCACATGTATTTTGAGTTATTTCTTCTTTTTCTCAATAGCATTCATCTCACGTTTGATTATTTATGTTTTTTCACTTTGATAAATGTTTCAATATTTTCTCTGAGCAAGAGAAGTAAGTTTACATTACATACACATACTGTATAGAACATAGTAATGATATCGGACAGGTTCGAGAAGAAAATAAATTTGGGCCTTACCCTTAACTATATTCTTTCTTTCTTTGTGTTCCTCTCTTTCTTCAATGAATACATTTTATATTCTGAACAGTGTTTTGTCAGTGTAAAGCTGATTCGTGGCTTGATAACTACATTACTAGCAGGTAGACTTGAAAAACATTCAAATGCCTTAGGTTGTGTGGACATGTTTAAAGTTTTTTGTTCTTTGTGTTGCATGAACTTTGTACTTTGTAAAATGTGAAGGGATTGTTGAATGAATGCAACATTTAAATTCACCTCCGCCACCTTCTCCTCTGCTCTCGTCTGTCGTGTCATCCTCGTTACGATTCCTAGCAGACGCAGTGATTAGTTGGTAGATGAGCAGACACAAAACCAACAGGCAGATTGGTAAATTGGTAAATCCCCCCCCCCCTCTATAAACCCTGTTGGACAGATTCGAAACCCACAATGATAAAGTGCTGCCATTCATATGAGTTGATAGGACACCTCTCCGTCTGTGGACCCTGGAGCAGGACCAAAATAAACTGATATTTATCACTGGTGTGACGGATTCTGTCTCCGCCGGCTTGCTCTCCTATGTCACAGTGTTTTCTCTCTCTGTTCCTGTGCAATCTCCTGTCTATCTAATGACTGCTTGCACGCTTCACTCTTGTCTTATGCCAGGCAGAGGACTCTGTGGAATCCTAATATGAGAGCAGTCACTGAGATAAGCATTTGTCTCAACACATAACTTGGTATTATAAACAGAAAAACTATTAAACAGGTGAGACCTGCTCCGCTTACTAAATGGTAAATGGATTGCATTTATACAGCACTTTTCCAACCTTCTGGCCACTCAAAGCACTGTACAGTATTGCCTCACATTCACCCAAACACTGATGGTATTGGCTGCCATGCAAGGCCCCATTTTACCTCAGGGAGCAGTTAGAGCTGGATGTCTTTTTCAAGGACACCTCAAAGCTTGGTGAGGAGGACTTCTGGTCACCATGCTACCCCCTGTACCACTGCCACATTAAAGCAGCACTCTTTGTTATTGCGCACCCCAAAAGTAGTACTGGGGTTGGCCACTAGCGTGACATGCCAGATGGTTTGTCACACACAACATCTGGGGAGCCGTCCAATGAAACTGTTTGAAAAGGGCAGGCCCTTTTCAAACGATACTTGGCAGGTGATTGGACAAACCTGTGAACCAGCCGGTTGTTAAATCAACTCTTGCCAGTTGGAGGAATATCGTATAAACATTGTTTTCCATGGAGAAAAGCCTTTAGTGCCGTTCTTTGCTCTTTAAAATAATGCTGATGCTATTGCAGCTTTCGCTCGTCACACCTAAACCACACTTATAGCAAGCTTGAAGCTGAACACACTGGTGACCAGACTGAAGGATTTGAAGGTCTCCAGACTGATGCTGAACACACTGGTGACCAGACTGAAGGATTTGAAGGTCTCCAGACTGATGCTGAACACACTGGTGACCAGACTGA
>JAODOY010042767.1:0-19976 GCA_025399855.1 Forbesichthys papilliferus | reverse complement strand
TATATATATACACACAGACACTGTATATGTGTGCGTGGTTTGGTCGGTCTTTAGTTGCATATTTGTATATCACCTTATTTATTTTTTCATTAAAGATTATTGGTTGTTAATAAAATGTTAATGAGCTGATGATGTGTTTTAGCTGGACTACCCAAACATGGTTGAGGGCCTGATGCTCATAAACATTAACCCATGTGCTGAAGGCTGGATGGACTGGGCTGCACACAAGGTAAACATCAGCACCACGCACATTTCCAACATGTAATCACTGTTTAAGGTACTATTCCAAGTAGCAGGTAGGGGTCAAGCATCTTGTTTATAGATACACTGTCGCCAGTCGCCTTTTCAGTTCCATCTTTGACTTACTGCAGATCACTGGATGGGC
This sequence comes from Forbesichthys papilliferus, assembly GCA_025399855.1. NCBI lineage: Eukaryota > Metazoa > Chordata > Actinopteri > Percopsiformes > Amblyopsidae > Forbesichthys > Forbesichthys papilliferus. Next base: position 19,591 of record JAODOY010042767.1, on the reverse strand, counting down.
CCAAGCCATGCCAGACATGCTCATTACCCACCTCTTTGGAAAGGTATGTTTCCAAGCACAAGCGCGTCTACGGGAGATTGTGTACATAAATCACATCACACATTACTCTAATCCTGTCTTGCTGATTGTAATCTGTAACGTTCTGGCAGACATGTTCTCTTTCTCGTCCGTTAAATGACCAGATCTCTTTGTTTGATCCCCTCCCCTCCCCCCACGATAGGAGGAGATCCACAACAACCATGATCTCATCGCGACCTATCGCCACCACATCCTGAACGACATGAACCAGTTTAATCTGCACCACTTCGTCAAGTCTTACAACAGGTAGAATGAATATCCCGTCTGAAAGCATACCTCAGTGTGGCATGTCTGCTGTGATTTAGTTGCTTCCTAACGCTGCTATAATAGAAACATCAAATGCCGTGGAACTTATGTGCTAAATTAAGGCCCCATAGCCTTAACAATACAGCACAAAAGCAGCGTCCAACATGCTACTACATGTACTATATCATGATACACTGTATACTAACTATACTGCATTCGTTTCTACAGCCGGAGGGACCTAGAGATTGAAAGACCCGTTCCATCCAGCGCCATAATCGCCCGAACACTCAAGTAGGCAAAAAGGCAACGAGGGGTTGGTGTTGTGCTAGAGTGTAGAAAGTTTTCCGGATGTTTGGTGGCACCTAATTTGCTTTGTTCAACGTTTTAGGTGCCCGTCTCTTCTGGTAGTCGGGGACAGCTCTCCTGCTGTTGACGCTGTGGTAAGCAGTTATGCTAATGATGAATTAAATTGCTGACCTTTTCTTATTGGCATTCTCGGTGAGCCGTTTCAGATATTCTCTAGATGAAACACTTGGGAACAGAAATGGAATAACACAAAAACAAGACGATTGTTTTTAAATCCAGTAACAGGAAAAGTTGTCAAAAGATAGAGCACATTCATGTAATTTATATTATTATTACTACCAACACAAGTATCTTGTGCTATCATGTATATCAAGTAAATTGCACTTGTAAATTCATTGCATCACTATCAATTACAAGTAATACAATTAATAGGTAACATAGTTACTTTGATGGTATAGTAAAGTTGAATTATTATCTGTGTGCAAACAGGTGGAATGCAACACCAAGCTTGACCCAACAAAGACTACACTGCTTAAGGTGAGAGAACGCGCCATCTTGGTTTGTCCCCTCGGCCTTATCCCACTCCCTAGTTCAGATATTAATAGCCGTCTGCTGATAAGATCCCAGTGGCTCAGCGTTTACCTGGTGACATATTAACTAGTAATAGGGCAGCTAGGGCACATTGCCTCAGAGGGCACAAACTGCCGCCACTGACCTACTTAACATTTGTACGTGACGCAAAACAGGCATCTGTTAAGTCTATAATGTGCCAGGCCTGTCGTGCCTAATTGTCCAGGAACGAGCGGAACAGCAGCCGAAGGGACCAGCTTGTTCCTGGGAATGGGCGTTTAAATGGGTGTCGTGGAGTCTAATGGACGAGCGGGCGGCGGTGTTGACGTGAGAATGGACAAGTGCTGATTCGCTAAATGCTAATTCCCTCTCTGAATTTCCCCTTCTTTACAGATGGCTGATTGTGGAGGCCTTCCACAGGTTGACCAGGTGTGTGAAGAGCTCAGAGCTGTTAGCATACTTAACGTTTATTTAGAGAAGCTTTTGGGAAGGGTGGATAATCACTAAAACAGTCAGGTGGGGCAGTTGATGATGCATTAAGCGCATTAACAAGAGACCAGGGCCACACGGGTTGGGTTTTAATCCCAATTACACCTGTTCATAGCAGCTGTCATATCTCGGGCACCCTTGCTAAGTGGGCGGGCAGAACACACGTAAACAATGATATGTGACAGGAGGACTAATTCTCTTGTTTGTGTTCCCTCATTGTGCAGCCTGGCAAACTGACAGAAGCGTTCAAGTACTTTATTCAGGGCATGGGATACAGTAAGTATTTCACACCAGATATGTTGGTTCCTTGCTCCGATGTTCAGCATTGTCAGCAAGTGTCAGTAAGGACAGATCAAGCGTTTTATTGTGCCCACCTGATGTTTTATCCTGTCGCTCTACATACCATGAATACATAGAAGCGATATAATCTGCCACCTTGTGGCAGTATGAGGAACACCTTTTTAGATTACACAGCATTCCCTTGAGGCCTGTTTACATCAATTTGTCAGTAAATTACCCTATTGTCAGGGGAAACTGTAGAATGCATAGAGATGCGTGTGTTTTAGCTGCTGTAAGAAGGCAACATTACGCGTTCTGCTGTGATCGTGTGAACATCACGTGAAACACCATTTTATTTGACATAGCTGCATCGAGCTGCCCCAGTGTTTCCTTCATTTACCTCTGACTACATCGTGCTTCCTCAGTGCCGTCCGCCAGCATGACCAGACTGGTACGCTCTCGTACGGCCTCTGGCTCCAGTGTCACCTCCTTCGAGGGCAACCGGTCGCGGTCCCACACCAACGAGGGCAACCGGTCGCGGTCCCACACCAACGAGGGCCGCAGCCGCAGTCACACCGACAACCAGCGCGGCCGGTCGCACACGGACACCGTGGACGGCACAGCCAACAGCGGCGTAGACCAGGGCGTTCTCAAGTCCACTGAAGTGTCCTGCTAAGCGAATCCCCTCTAACCCAGACAGCTATGATCTTGCTGCGCTGCCTCTAACTGCTAGCGGACGCACAGGAACGCACATACATACGCACATACAGCAGAACACAGGTGGAGAATGACGCACATAAGCGCCTGCTTAAGGAGGATCAAACGCATTGGGCCTTCGCTCCAATTGTTAAATAAAGGTTATATGCCAAAGAATTGTAAGATAGAAACGTACAGTATAAGGGTATGTCAAACCACATGCCTATGACCATCGCTGAATGAATTGCGTGAACAGGAACTCAAAAAAAGACATCCTTGAGCAGACCCATTTATAATGATCTCTTCAATGATCGGTTAGAGGCAACGCAGCATTTAGGATACCGCAATGGAGAATGTTGGGAGAAAGCTGTGGTTGAGTACAGCATTGTGTACATTTGATCTCTTTAATATCTAATTTTGCAGTTGTTTGAATTACCTTCTCCGATTTCTGTCAGTGGAGTTTGTCACGTTGACACGTCTTTCTAAAAATAACTATCTTGACTGTAAATTGCTTCTTTTTTCCCATGCTCTATTATTATTGTTTAATGAACTATCTGAAGGTTTTATTTGTATGGAGGTGCATAGTTGTAGATGTGGAGAAAGGAGGGAAGAAAATATATGTGGCAGTGTTCTGCACATTTTTCATATCTTTGCAATGAAGGGACATCATTTAAATATAAAGTATGTACAGCATCTAATATTATTGACTTGTGTTTTGGGATCTTGTCGTTATTCATGATCTTTTCTTGATGCTTTTTAGAACCTTATAAACGATCACAATATTGTAGAAGTTCTATATTGCAATTTGTAATATCAGCACATATTGATCTTCCTCAAATCATGATTTCATAACTTTTATTCATTAGCTTTTCTTTTTTTTAATGTTTTTTTATGTTCCATTAAAGAAACATGGTTCATAGCATGAATCAAGAACCAATGACACCGCAAGTATAATAGTGTTTGCATTGTATGCTTTATTAACTGATATTGATTTCAGACAAACAGGATTCTTGTATGATTATTTCTATGCAATCAAGCACAATAGAACAAAGACGTGCCATGAAATTGTTCACTTTATAGACGTGATGCTTATATTGTGGTTGTGGTAAGTAAAGTGAGGTCCACATGAGGATAAAATGATTTACCTTATCACGTTGTACTCTGATATGTTCTTGCACTACAGCATTTGCTTTGTAGAACGCAGCACAGCTTTGTAAAGATGATAACTGCCCTAATGCTGTAGAAAGGCATTTAAATGGCATACTGTATTTATTTTTAACAAGACAATAAAAAATGTGTAACTGACGTTCCCTGGTTGTGTCATCATTTTACTTGAATGTAGAAAAAACAGAAAAAAAACAACTCTAAAATAGAATGTTATCTGGTCTAATAGCACATGACAATTTCATAATCTTTTATGATGTGACTAGCAAACCTGCATCTGACATGGTAAACACTGTTGTCATATTGAAGTATTTAGATGAATAGTTTACATATAAAAATATATGAACTTATTTTAGTCATTTATAATGCAAGACGTGTATTCATAAATTAAGCACTGAATATTTAAAAAGTTTGCAGACAGGCTATTTTTATTTTTTTAACATTTTTTTCAAATAATCCGCAAAATGGATGCCTGTAAATGTATGCCTGTAAATCCATCCTGTAAACAAATATATTTCATATTTACACATTCTTACAATAGGGAAAATTCCTTACAAACATTCCTTGTGCAAAACATATACAGTATATTAGATACAGAAACAAATATTTTCATAATGCTACTTTTAGCTAAATTTGGAAGATGGGGAGAACCAAAACCATAATTGTGCATGGCTAGAGTGTGAGCCTTAGTTCATTATCTCTGAGTAACTATAATAACTCTTCAGCTCGGCAAAGATGTCATTTGGGTTTTTGCAGCTGAGGTTGCAGAAGCAGGCTTGCACCCACATCATCTGCCATGTGAAGCCTGTTCCGTTGGGACACTCAAACTCCACGTCGATGGTCTTGGACTTGTAGGGGATGCAGCAGCGCTCGTCCGTGCACACGCCACAGTACTTGGGCCTGTACTGCTTCCTGCTGACGCAGCCGGAGATGGTGAGGTTCGCTGGCTGTTCTTCTCTGTAGATGTTCAGACATTTCTTTCCTGGCTAAGTAAGGGAGGGAAATTGTTAACATTATAGGAACTACAGCCAACACTGGCTTCATATGTCATTATCACAGTTATCATATCATAATTTCATTATCATAGTAGCACACACAAGCTGATGCGTGGGCTACTTACATCAGCACTGTGTGTGCGTTTGTATTTTTGTTCCCAGGGTTTTATAGTAACTCATTCAAACTAATGTATAACTTGGTGGCATGTGATGTGAGGTGGGTCATGTGGCAACGGTGTTATTTTTCTGGTTTTCTCTGTGTGTGTGCGTGCGTGTGTGTGGGTGTGTGTGTGTAATTGGCCTACTACGACCAAGTATAACATGTTTTACTTATGTTTTAAAAGGCATTAACATTACATTTTTAAAACCGTTACAATCCCAGTTTGCAAACTGACACCTACCTATTCATTAAATCCCTCAGTAAAGTAGTGCAATGCCTAATGCCTAACACTCCTATCTACCTTGATGTGCTTGGTGATGTCCACCTCACATGGACGGAGGGTGCAAAGGCGAGACTCCTTGACCAGCTCACACTGGTCATTGGCATTAGAAATCCTCATGGACAGACCTCGACCACAGGTCTTGGAGCAGGGGCTCCATGATGTGGTCTGGGTGATGCAGTTCTTGTGCCAACTCCTGCTCTCTGCTGGGAGCGCTGAAGCAGAACAGGCATTTGGGTCAGCAGAGAGTTCATCTGTTCACTCCTCTATAGGTATGAGCAATATTGATAAAAAAACATAGTGAAAAACATAAACAGAAGATTTTATTGAGGGACATGGGGGACCATAGAAAACGGCAACAATAACAATAAAGTGTTCATGAAGGTCAGCCGTATGCAGTATCTATGTCTTAACCACCACATGTTCATATTAAGATAAACAATTAACGACCTCCACGTTTTACAGGGCCGACAACTCATATATGTGGCGTGTGTCACACACATAAGCCAGCATGAAAAAAGATTTCCATTGACTTCAATGCAACTCACGCCAACAAATAGAGCTGTTTCGGTCAATCTTCGTTTTTTTAATTTTTTTAATTTTTTTTATTTTTACCGATTATCACGTCAGCTGTGAAAGTTAGAAACCCTGTAAATCTGGTTAAGATGAAGAGGTAAAATACCATCGGTCCCCGTTCTGTTTCAAACTATTTGTATTAGTATTTGACTTCTGTTTTTTATAAATCTTTCCAAAATGAAGAGCTCCTCGTCCATATTCTTTCTGCTCTTGGCACCATGACCACTGGCTACTATTGACTAGAACATATAGTACTAGCGGAGACATCCTTATCCTGTACAGTATATCATTAAAATGGCTCACTGAACTCTGGAAAATATTTTAAAGGCACCTCCTCTATCTCTCATCTGTCCAAAACAGTTAAGGCAGAGGGATTATCATCCATCATTTTAAACAGGATTTATAGCGGAAAACACAGGCTTTCTAAGAAAAAGAGTGAGCTTAGTGTTGGCTTCTTATAGTTTCCCTGACGTACAGGCTAACAATAAAAGCGTAGAGCATATTATCAGGGCACTGGCAAAACAAAACTATTCTAAGGTGCCTCTACGCCACACACACAACAAAGGGGACAAATAGGGGTGCATCCATGCACATGCACATGCATTCAAATGCAAACACAATGCTGTACAGCTCTGCTTGAAGGTAGCCCTTTGGAAATGTGTGATTAGCAAAATGCTAATGTTGTTAGGCAGCAGGATAGTCTAGTGGTTTAGGTGTCAAACAGCTAGACAAGAGGGTTGTACCCTGTACGTTTCTGGATAAATGTGCATCATGGTCATTTGATACACTATATTTGGAAATACCCTCACTAAAACATTTTTACATTCAATAAAACTAGATGTTACACACTATTGCCTTAAGTATAGTAAGTACATTGCCTCATGTATAACGTTCAGTCGGAATAGATGCACTCAAAGTGTAAGCACTAGTAAAGTGAAGGTGTCCAACCTTCTACAGCATGCCACAGTGCCGTCTTGCGCCCCCTGCTGGGCTCATCACATATCCACTGCTCGCAGCACTGCCCCCGCAGCTTTATCCGCCGTGGGGTTTGGCACCAGACCCGGGGAGGCTGGGACTCAGAGCACAGAGCCACGCAGCCAATGGCCCCGTTCACACACACACACTGGTATTTACAGCTGGGCTTGAAGCTCTGTCCATTGCGGTAGATCACGCCGTCGTGTTCGCATCCCGTGCCCACCATATCTGGCCCAGATGGACGACATGGGCGTTTTACGGACAGGTGACATTGAAACGCTATCGTCATTTGACAATGACAAGTGACAAGGCTGTTTATAAAACATCACTTTTCTCTCTGTTACTGTTTCACAACAGGTACACCCCACTAATGTGACATTAAAGGTGCGTTAAGTGATTTTAAGATCCTCACGGTTCAATAGCTGGCCGCTCTCTGCGTGCATACTGAAAAATGAACCTGGTGTTGCTAAACAGTCATGGCATAGTGGTGCAGACCGCACCATACATACACCAACAATATCCTTTCTTAAGTTCATATATCAACAATCTTTCACCTTTAATCCCAAATGAACAAAATTAATTTGGAACCCCCCCTCGGCTAAATGTAGCTAGCGCTAACACTGCCTCGCCCTGTGTTTACTGTAGGTTTGGGTGTGCGGGGGACACTTACATGCACACACTCCTTTTTCGTACCTAGGCTTGTCCGAGCTGTAGTCGCAGTACAGTCCCTTGTGGTGGTCGCAGGTGTCCGCCTCGTTGCACGTCTCGCCCACCTGCCGCGCGCACGTCTTGCAGCAGTCGCAGCCGTCCATGAGCAGGCTCACCCCCGGCGGACAGGATGGGGGCCTCTTGGGACACTGGCACGGCCATTTGCAGTACTGCGTGCGGTTGTACAGCTCCGTAGTTGCCAGCTGCGTGGCTGCAGTGGCCGGCATGGCTATGGAATTCTGGGAGTGGGCCTGTAGAAAGTACGGAGAAGGTTGTGTCAATAAGACAGAAGTATGTTTCATACTGGATAGGTCATAACTGATGTCCTGCATGATCACCTGAACCAAGGATATAATGCTAAATATTAGGAGTCAGCCGTAGGAAGAGATTACGTTTGCTACAATATGTAATAAAATGATACTGCTATATCTACTACAAGAGAATTTAGGCCTAATTCTTTCATTGTTAATACACTTTAATGGTATTATGGTTACCCTGCTTCAGTTTGCCAGTAACCTGGCCAAATGACTGTGCGGCAGATGTTATGTACAATATTTTAACCATTAACATAGCAGTAAACAACTATTTAGGTTTAAGATATAGAAATGTGTCCTCAGCAGAGAATGGCATCACTGTTGGGCCACAGCTCTTCTCATAGCTAGGCCGCCGGCACAAGCATGCTAGTGCATGTGCGCGCACGTGTGTGTGAGTGTGTGTATGTGTGTGTGTGTGTGTGTGTGTGTGTGTGTGTGTGTGTGTGTGTGTGTGTGGCCAATGCAGCATTTGATTTGGTTTGAGATGCTGGTTTTCCTAATATGACATCTAGTGGCAGAAAGTGGAGCCACCGACTGGCTAGGCAATGTCAAGTGTGGTTGTGCAATACATATTTATATAAAACCATATATAACATAGATTTAGCTGTAATATATTTTGTGCCAAATGATAAAAGCCCAAAGCAAGCCTCTTGTCAAGAGCACGCACTGAGATTTATTTTGTTCAGGAATTAGTATAACAACAAACATTGTTATTGGACCCAAATGATAGTGCTTGTTTTACCTGAGGACAGAGGTCTTTGGAGCAATGTGAAAAGGAGTTTCATGACTTTAATGCCAAGTAAAGTATTCATCATTCAGCAACACATCAACATCTGCTTCTGTGTGTAAAAATGTTCATATTCCACAGTGGATGCCTGTCTATTGGTGGAGAACTGCATTATTTGTCTGTCATTTAAGATATAAAGATATAAATCTCCCAAGCATCAAACTCATTTCACTCTTTAATCTCAGGTTACATGCATGTAAATAACATTCTGAAATGAACACATACTCCATAACTAACAGTGAGTGTAATTTCTCTGATCTTATTCTTGTAGCATGTTCACCACCATCTTCATCATCATCATCATCATAATATATAGGCCTACAGCGCATGAGGAAGACACTAATATAGATAAATTGATTAGAAATTGATTGGAAGTAGTAGTTGGCCTAAACAACAAAACACAGTATGCCATAACCTCACAGAGAGCAGAATGGGGTGCCTAAGCCTAACATAACAGTCAGTCAATATTACCATTTCATTATTCGACAGATGCTTTGCTGTTGTCATTTCTATTGTCAAAACTTGGATACAATCATACAAGTGGCAAACGGACAAACAGCATGTATTGTCTTGCTACTATAAATGTAACATCAAATGTACATTGGCAAATCAGTCTACAATCGAAATAACATCACCTTAACCGCCAGTCTTCATTTGACCTCAAACAGCAGCCATGCTTTTGTTGCTCTTTTGCTTACTTAAATGTACAAGTCTTAATTGCTAGTTCTCAAACCACCACACGGGGGCACCCGAGGTAGAAAAAAGATATTCAGTCTAGTCAGTGGTCGACTACACTGCACACATCACATTGACGTTTTACCGAATTGTCTCATCCCATGTCTTTAATTTGGAGACAAAAGACTGGTAGGCTACGTGAAACATGTCTATACTACAGTATAATGTAAAACTAATTTAGTATACAATGTCTATTTACATTTCACAAACTGACAGAAAACTTAACAGCTATACTTGCATATTTAGTGTATAACGTCTATAATAAGCTATTAGACATATTAGACCAATCAGCTAATCAAGCATACAGCATGATAAAGACGGCATCTAGGCTAGGCTAGCCAAAAATAGTCTCACCTGTTGAATCCCGGCTGCTATTAGAATCCATAACAGGAGCCAACTCATCACTAGTTAAGAATTGCAAATGCATTGAATCCAGAATTAGTCCCGGGTTAAAACCAAAACACGACGCTCCTTATGACAGTCCAGCATCCTTCACCTCTAGATGTCTTATCCACGCACCGCAGTCTCCGGACGGGACACGAGCAACTATTATAACGTGCTTACGTCAGGGCGAGGATGATCCCTGCCTGGACCGATCTTCTCTTCCCTCCCTCGCTTCACTTTGTCCAAATGAGCTCGTCTGAGCAGCCGTGGAGGTTTAGGTGTGTTCGGGACCCAAAGATATTTATTAGAGACTTGACATATTCTATAATATCAAGTCTCAATGGTGGCGACGAGTGGCCTGTACTTTGGCTGAAGAAGCCTTAAATAATTATGTGTTTTCAACTTTCCAGCAGAGAGGAAAACGTTTTCATGGCTAAATGTGACAGTGCTCTACAACAATATGGAAAGTGATAGTTGCTCCTTAAGTGAATATACAGAGAAGGTCTAGTACTTTAAATAAACCTGTGGATTTTGCTTTAATGTTTCCTGGAAATGTGATGTTATAGATTTATGGAAAACTGCTTAAGTAACATGTGACTGCCCTGACAAACTGATATATCAGACACCCAAACCCCAGTTGTGCATGCTGACTTCTTTCTATAGGCCACCAGTCTGCTGGTATCTAAACCCATATAGCACAATAGAGAGCAATAGAGATATAGAAAGTGAGAATGAGAGAGTGACAGGTAAAATATGAACACACTGTCAGTGAGAACAGTGGCCCATATCTGAACCCTTGTGATTCACTGGCAGTTCTATCATCGCCCAGAAAACTGTCATCCACCAGTGATCTGAGCCTCTCCTCTGTCAAACTGGATGACCTATAGCAGCACATTGTGCTCTCTCTCTCTCTCTCTCTCTCTCTCTCTCTCTCTCTCTCTCTCTCTCTCTCTCTGTGCAAGTAAATACCTGCACGAATGCACTCAAATAGATAACTGACTGGAGTTGACTTATTGCTGTTGTTTCAGGATGTCAGGATGCGTGTTGACTGATTTATTGTGGATTATACAAGCAATATCTGTATTTGAAGTGCATGTTATGGCATCACTGCTACAGCACAGCATGAGAGAAGACATGGAATAACCAGGGGAAAAGCGCTCATATCGTATAGCTGAGATACTCCAAACATCTTTGTCACAGATCGAGACACACAATGTTAACAGAAAATCTCGTCTTAATTAAAGACACCCAAAGCGTACCAGCTTTGTAACCATTTAAAAACTATGATGTTTAAGAACCTGCTTCTCAGAGGCAATACACCATTCCTTAATCATGTAAGAAAGCAATTAAAAATACTGCAGTATTTCAAATATTTCAAGCTTTCATTTCAATATGCTTTAAAATGTACAGTATCTTAGCCTTCTACAACACTTTTTCTTCTTTTTGAAATGTGCTCTGCTCAAGAATAACACATGTAGAGTCTAAACTTCAAATAAAGTTTAACTATCACTTTTTAAGGCATTATGCGATACAAGATGCACTATAGTTAAATATTTATTTGTCCAATCTCTTTGATGTAAAGCAATGTGCATGTGAATAAGACTACATGGTCAAATGCTGGTCATATGAAAAGGAAATAAAGTTATTTCTGCTGTTGCATATGGGGCTAAGCTTTTCTCAATTCCTTGATCAGCTGTGTGACACATAAAAATAACCTGCTATTTTATGTATTTGATATATTTAAAGTAGGCCAATATGAAAATTAATAAAAATAAATACATACGTGAATACATAAATAAAGACATTAGCAATACGACTCCTTTGAGACACGCAGAACGTACATTTATTTTGAAAAGATAAAAATAGTACATTAAAATACTGTTCTGTTACTTCCCATTTCTGCTTCTCCTATACGGTACTCAATGTCTGCTCATGTAGCTAATTCTACAGTAACAACAACACCAAACGTGTTAGAATGTTCTTCACTATTTACACATTATACATTATTATGCATTTTACATAGCTTAAAATAAACTTTCCAGATAACGATCAAGCACACATCATGGAACTGGCGTCGTCGCATGACGCCAGTTATACTGTGTGCTTGTGTGTGCCTGTGTGTACGTGCACAGGCAGAAAGAAAACAGGAAGTGCACATGGCGAACTGGCGAAGCCTGCTAAGACCAGTCCAGTAATTACACAATCTTAATATAGCTGTGGCCTGAGATATATGCGACCAAAGAAAACATCTGCTAGCTTCGGTCCATAGCAAGCCCACAGTATGAATACTGTAAACATGCAGCACTCAGTGATTGTAAGCAAAATGTTGTCAAACTAAGACTTGCTTGCTGCCAATTCTGTGTGCACGTTGGAAAAATCAAAATAAAAACAGGTGTTCCAACACAGCCCTGTCTCTGTCAATGGGACACGTACTATCCCAGCCTTAGCAAAGCATGTGGCAAACATAACTATATGGTGGAAAAGTGTGTTCAATGTGGGGGCGGAGCTTCTGAGGGAACACCCATATGGTATTGAAGGAAGAGTTGTCCCAGGCTCCCAGCTCAAAGAACCTTCAATCTACTATAATCTAAGAAACCATTTGTTAAAGTGTAACTTCACCCCAGCTCTGAGCCTGACTTCACCCACTGCACAACTTAAAAATATAGCCAGTGTTAACATTAAAGTTAACTTAATATTTAATGTTCATTTGATGACAGACCAGTGAACGAAAAGTACTGTTGCAAACAAGCCAGGTCCTGAGGTGATTTTTAATGGATATGACCATTTAGAGTGCAGTTACTCGTTAATAACTGCCAATCCTTTTTTATTTACGCTTTTAAACAAGCTTCTTGGTAAAGAAAAACGAGTCTCTCAAAGTGTAATATTTATATAAAATATAATTTACAATGTCAGGTTTTGTGTTATAATGTTATAATACAGTGTGTAAACATTTAGCAATTCACAGCCTTTGCAAATAGAATAATTGTTTCTTAGTGTTTGGTGTGGTCCAGCACTTTACCCTCAGGGACAGACAAACAAAACCAATCATGTTTCTCTAGCATGTTGAGGCACGCTTCTATGTCAGAAAAAACACTTTTTTACTTTTCCTCAAAAGTAGAGCTTTATTACCAGTACAAAATGCACACACACACATACAAAAAACAAAGTATTCTAGCTGTCAAACATTTTTGACCTACCGGACAAAAATAAGTGGGCCACTGCTTGCAACCCACATTGTGTAGTCACACTTATTTGACTAGTGCAACTTAATATACAAATACATGCCAGCATCAAAAATGTATGCACGTTTTATTAAAGATATTTTTAAATATTGTCTCTCCAATTGTATGAGGCCCTACACATGTTGGCAAACAACAATATCTTTGAATAACAATCAGAAGAGTTTTAATATAAACTGTTGAACATACAGTTGTAGGCCACATATTGTACTGTAATGAAAAACAACAGCAGAAACCATATTGTCAGAATGCTTTTTTTAATCACAACATACAATTTGTAACATGTAATTAAAACAGCATTTCATTATAATGATCTACTGTCTAAACACACAGACATACATACAGTATAGCCAGTATATCCACAGATATATAATATAGCTGACAATCTCTTCTAATAATCATCTAAAATAATTCTAACACGTTAATGCCAAAACACATGGTTAGCTGTTAACCAGATTAGGAACATATTAGCATTTATTTGATTTCAACATAAAACTCCACATTTGAATGGTGAGGTAAGCGATAAGTATCCGATGCATTTGTTGTCAGATTCAGAGAATACTCCTGAGAGAATACTTGGTCCACTAGCTGTCAGTTGTGTGTGTGCTCTTAAAGATAATCGGATGCTTCTGCACAGCCCTGGGTCTGTAAATGGTAAATGGACTGCATTTATATAGTGCTTTTTCAACCTTCCAGCCACTCAAAGCACTTTACGGTATTGCTTCACACACACACACACACACACATTCATAAACTGACGGTGGTGTCAGCCATGCAAGGCGTCACCAGGCCACCAGGAGAAGTTGGTGTCTTGCACACGTCGACCCTTGGTGAGGAGTTAGTGGGGTTCGAAACAGTGACTTCTTGATTATTTGTTGCCCCACTCTACCCACTGCGCCAGTGCCGCCCATAAATGAGAACACAAACAAAGTGGTGCAGACCGCACCAAACAACACTATCCCAGCCTTGACCAATGCATGTTCAACACCCACACTCACAACTTCAAGTTCAAATATCAACAAGGTAATCTTTCTCTGTAATCCTTGACTCCACGATTAACGTTGCGCTGCTCTAAAGGATCAGGTTAGTACTTTATGGCAAACAAGTCCCAGCTCAAAGAATCTTTAATCTAATCTAAGAAAACATTTGTTAATGTGTAACTTCACCACAGCTGACAATAACAGCCTTGGCAATGCACGTCCAATGTTGATAGTTCAAATTAAAATGTTACTAATTAAGTACAGTAGATACTAGTAACTGCTATTATTGGAACAGATAAATACTATTGAAATAGTTACTAGTCAGAAGCAACTAAATAATCAATACTAGTATCTAAAGAATATATACTATATCTAATTAATATATTATATAATCTTGGAGAGTAATGGGCCTTCTTGTCAAGCCCTAACACATGCTTTGATTGGGGTTGTGGAGAGGGGGCATGATCATAATTTAGGATGCTGCTACCACTCGCCAACCGAGTCCTTCTAAGACATGTCCAATAAAAATGTGTCTTTTGTTTGTTTGAGTCATGTGAGCAGCACACAAACTTTGTAGGACACCAAATACTGACCATTTCATTTACACTATGAAGCAACACATTCTTGTGACAAATAACTCATCCAAGTTTATCTCTAGGTCTAATAACAAGAAAACAAATCACTAATATTTAGAGTATCTTGGCTTGCAGAAAATACTGGAATGTCTTACATCAGCCCAGTCTCACGCTGGACTGCTTTGTCTGAAAGCGGTTATGTGGCTGATACACTGTCCCTAACATCATAGCCTTAAGATATGTGATTTCAAGAGTTTTAATTACAAGCCGAAGGTTAGCATTATTGTGTGTGGCCTTAAATGGGAAGTAGAGGTCAGATGTCTGCATAATACTCTCAGCAGCTGTTTATTACAACCCTGCTGAATCCTGTACTGTAGGTATAAGGCTTATGGCTGTGAGGTATAGCGTATTTGTCATGCCTTAAAGGCAGGGTTAGTCATTCTTGCTAACTTTGAGCTCAAATCAAAATCGCTCCCCTGTCCCCCGGGGCGACGTCTCACATAGAAAAGTATTGTGATGCAAGCGTACTGCTACGGCTTTGTTGATATGAGCGGTGTTCGCCACTTTATGTTTATGGTACTATTTACGTGGTGAGCTAGCGAAATGCAAAGAGATATTTGTTGAATTTGACAAAAACTGCATTAGCTTAGCATTTAGCTTGCAATAGATGATTTTACCTTTAAATGCCACATTCTAACATTGCCCTTATATCTGCCGTATAAAGTAATTCACATTTTTGTGAGAAGCTCTGATACCTAATGGAGTTTGTTTAAAGTTTACGAGGTATGTAATTGGTTCCATCTCTCAATGAATTCAAATGGTTTTAGGCTAATCTTAAAGCCATCGTTGGTTCACTGGGAGTTTGTCCAAAGTGAGCTCACAAATGGATTTACCGTTCAGTTCCAAAGAACACGCTTCAGACCATAACCTCTGGATAGTTTAATGCAAACACAATCCAAACCTTGCAGAGACAATGTACAAACCTTTCCTTTTTGTAGTCCATCATTACCTTATATACAGTACTTGGCTGATACATAAAGTAGGGGGGATATATAATTAATAAGGTATATAAATAAAACATGGAGATGGATCAGTTCAGATCAGTTTCAAATCCAATGTATGCCACTGTCACATATCCCTCACACAGAATATGACTTCTAATTCTAAAACTGTTGTTGCAGATAACTAATGTTGCTTTGTACGGTGCATCTAGTAATGAGAGCAAATAATTAATTTACTCAGTGGACTAAAACAGGAACAGTATATTTTCTCTTGTAGATATAGCATTTCACTTAAATAATTAGTTGGTGTGGGGGAAGGGGAGGTTCTAGGTAAATGTGGCTGTTTTGAGAAGGTGTTTCCTGCTTTATGAGTACAAATTCTTCTAACCACTATACAAATATTTTCCACAGATTAGTTTGCATGGCTGTAAAATGTAAGCGGTACTAAAACACATTTCACAAAAGAGCCATGGGATAATTTTAAGATTAAGACTGAATACACTCACTGAGATGAAGGCACTGGCCAAGAATAACATTGTAGCTGGGAAGTTGGTCAAGATTGGGCTGGTCAGCTCAGTCTCAAAACATAGGTGACACAGTGAACTCTTACAACATCTGCCAGGAAAGCCAGGAATGATGGCAGGAATATCCTATTGCAGGTATTCAATAATGGTTACTGAGTGGCATTAATACTAAGAATTATTATAATAAATGTCTTTCTACAGAAATTCTTATTTTTTAAAGCGGATGTTGGTGTTAAAACAATTATTATTATTATTATTATGATGATGATTATTATTATTATTATTTTTAGTGCACAAAACAGAATCATAGCTTCTTCTTGGGTTCTCTTAGTCTTACATTAGCGTGCACATACAAGTTGGTTAAATAGCCGACACTAACCTTAGGCTATTAGTAGACTTACCATAACCTATACCCGAGCATAGGTCATATTAATCTCTGATACTTCACCTCAACAAGTGAAAATGATCCAAACCAGGAAGAGTTGTTATAATAAGAAAGTCAGCATTAACATCTGTAGATGTCAGAGTGCTCTTCAGAGACATTTCACATGTGTGCCTAAAACACCATCACTGCCAGTGAAAATACCTTCAGGCCTACAGCCACATTTACTGCCTGCTTTTCTCTGTTCTTCATCTCAAGAAATGTTTTTTTCTCTCTCTTCAAATAACGCAAATGCATTTGAGAACCCGTCCATTTAGTTAAGAAGATAAACACACAAGTTGTCATGGTGACGAAACAAACGGGCACAAAAAGATAAATACCATCTGAAAAACAACAAGTCATCATGCTAAAAGGATTTAGAAACGTATTAAACGTATTAAAAAATAAATCTTATGGGAAACTGCGTTATGAGAAGGTTCCTTCGTGACATAAGAGTGACATAAGATATGTTTTCATGAGAACGTTTAGATTAGCTCATCACAGCTAATAGGACACTGTCTAACGTCAATGAAGCCTTTCAGCATGTTCCCGTCCAACATCCATTTACGTCCACGCACCACACCATTATGAAACATCCTGAGTAAACTAAAACGTCTGTGAGCATATTAGGTAAACAGTAATGCAACGTTCCTAAAAGCACTCTTGGATCTGGCTCACCGGCGGCAATGTCGTAAAAACAGGAGAGCAGATACTTTCACAGGTGCACAGTGGAAACAAACGTCACTAAAACAGCCCACCCTTGTTGGCCTGTAATGGCTGGGTAATACATGACGATGCAGGCATAGCTGCCATCTGGGTTCTGGAGGAGGGAGACCGTCTCTACTGGTACAGACACCCATTATGGGCTGGGCCCGATCCGGCTGGCATGGTAACCGATAGTTACAGAGCTCTGAAAGGCAGGAATTATCCTCAGTGTTTGTGTGTGTTCGTGTGTGTGTGTGTGTGTGTGTGTGTGTGTGCGTGTGCGTGTGCGTGTGTGTGTGTGTGTGTGTGTGTGTGTGTGTGAGTGCGTGTAAGGGTGTGTAGAGGTGGAGAAGGGCTTAAAGGAAGCTGTCAGAATACACAGGTGGCCCATGTAATGTAATGACAGATTACAGAGTGAAACACAACTAACTTTAGGAACACTTTCACTCTTTCCAAAGCACACCTTTAAAGTTTACACTGCAGGGCACCCTGTTAGCTGTTTGCAAAAAAGGCATCTACAAATGACGGTGTTATGCAATGTGTCCTAGTAAAACTTCAAACTTTATTTATTTTGTAAATGCCAATAAAGGGCTATTTCAGATTTTATTTCTTCCTCTTTTCCTTTTTTTTTTGTGTGTATTTTCATTAATGTGAAAACCATTTTCTGACACATTTCCTCATGGAAATGTTGCCTGCTCGGCTTTTATTATTACTATTACTTTATTATAACAGTGGAATATGGATTTGCGCTCTGTATTTACACTACACCATTTGAGCAAGAATGGTCTGAACATGTGTGTGAATACATGAGCTGCACATGTTTGTGTTGTGGCTGTTGTCATTCCTGGTCATTTATGTGATGTCATTGCTCTGACCAATACGTTTCCAGAGGCGAAAAACAATCTTATGTCATGGCTTGTTAACCGTAAAACATCTTGCAGTTCACTTGTTATTACCTCTACAGACATATTCATTTACTGTCTCACTTCCCCTTTATTTTGTACAATTACCTACATTTTAAGAGTACACATTAGCAACAAAATGGAGACAAGAGGCAAAGGATTTGCAGTTGGATTGAAGACTGGATTGCACACATTACTCCAGACAAAATAATCTAGGCTTGGCCCTGATCTAAAAGCAGATGTGGTTTTTTGTTGCTTGGACCATTCTGTCCTTCCCTACCACAGGCTTTAATAGAAAAGTCCAGTGTTTGACACAATGCCTTAATTTAAAGTCGAAATGCCACCTGTTGAATTCATACTAAAATATTAAAATGAAATATGTCACTAGAAGGTTAAATGGTACATGCACAGCACTCATATATCACTTTTCTAACCTTCCCAAAGGCCATTCAAAACACTGTACAGGATTGCCTCAATCATCATTCATCTGTTCACAAACATATTGGTTGATGGTTGTGTCAGCTACATGCAAGCTATGCAAGCTGCCTTCAAATCAGTTGTGGTCAGGTGTCTTGCTCAGTTATTTCTTAATTTTCTCTTACATTAAGTTGATTTCTGAATGTGTTTGCCAATGCATGCTCAACTTTTTTAATGCAATATAATGTGAATAATATCCTTGCCCACTGCCAACACTGTGCTCAAAGGGAAAATGCCACAAAAAAAACAACAACTTTGGAATCCCCCAATATGCAAATAAAGTAAAGTGCAATTGTTCCACAAGTAATTAAAAGAAACTTAACCAGTTGAGATAGCATATTGTTTGAGAAATGTAATGGTTGACACGTGGACGTGATATAGTGTTTACCTTGGGAGTACAACCTTGTTCTAAGAAGCTTATACATTGTTTATAATAAGAACATGAAGTCGCTCAAGAGTCACTGTCTTATTTATGCATGCTTGGGTTCACACAGCCAGAACTATGCACATGCATACAGAATACAGACACGAACAAGCTCACAAGCACACGCCCTGTTTGTGTTGATATGGTGGTTTCCACAGTTGCTAAGGTCAGCCGTATTTAGATAGCACTCATTACGGTGACAGAACATATAGCCACATGTAGACCACAGCGGGTCTAACTGGTGTTTATCGTGCGCGGAATGCCTATTGTTTTTTAGGAAAGTTGTGTAAAGACACACCAGCCTTTTCCCTCATCCCTCTTCAGTCAGAACACCCTCCAGCCATATGAGCCAGATATAGGATGAAGGGAATTCTTTACAACCAGTAATTTAGCATTTTTAGCTAGAGGGCGTTCAACTAGTTGATCCTTTAAATGTTCAAACACATCCAGAGTCCAGGGCCCTGAACCCACCCGCCACGAGTGGCAAACGTCGGCCACAGAGAGAGAAACCATTTGTCAAATGTGGTAAAGAGAGAGAGAGAGAGAGAGAGAGAGAGAGAGAGAGAGAGAGAGAGAGAGAGAGAGAGAGAGAGAGAGAGAG
>JAODOY010042757.1:0-18105 GCA_025399855.1 Forbesichthys papilliferus | reverse complement strand
CAGTAGGACATGTAGTGTCTCAGTGTAGACATATACAGTCCCATAACCTACAGTAGGACATGTAGTGTCTCAGTGTAAACATATACAGTCCCATAACATACAGTAGGATACATAGTGTCTCAGTGTGGACATATACATGCCCCTATGGTAGGAGGACACTGTAGTGTCAGAACAGATATTTCATCCCCTTGTATTGAGTCTTCTTGTCTTTCAGTGTACCTTGAATGGGGCCTTTTCACTGATGTGTTATAGCACGGTCAACATAACTAATAAAATGTTGATTGATACAGTAGCTGTTGGCATTTTGACAGTACAATTGATTCATTGTGAATGCTGCATGCTAATCAGGAAACCTAAATCAAGCAGACCCATTAAACGGGTCCATTTTCAACTGGGTGTGTGGTTGGTAAGATGCCGTTTGTGTCTTGGTTTTAACAAGATTTACATAGATTTGTGTTAGTTTTTACCAGTGGTTTTCAAAGTAGGCGTTTGGACACGCTAAAGGGCCATGAGATTTACTGTCTTTGCAAAATGATTTCCCCATTTTGAGAAAGCTGAATGTTTTACAGATTTATGCCTCAGCCTCGTTTGTGCAAATTTTGTGTAATTTTAGACTAATTTGAAAGATTCATTATAGACTAAAATAAATGCAGAAAAAACACTGAGCATTGAGCTCAAATTAATCAATTTACATTGTGTCTACTGGGAAATGCTAATACCTGCAGCTGTATCTCCAGCCTACCACCGTATGATGGTTTCCTATTCACTTAATACTCTTTTGAATGTTGCTTGCCGTTCTGAAATTCCTTGTTGTTCTGCCAGCTATATGCTCTGACATTTAACAAAGGCTTTTTTCTCTCTTGTAACGTGCTGTCACACAATAATGTTTTTTTCTATCCCGTAGTGAGTTTATTCATTATTGACATAATGTGGGTTAACATTGCCATGGCACACACAAGTTGCACTCCGGAGAAAAAACAATTAGAGGACATGCATGTCACCCTTAATTGTGAATCACTCTCTGCATTAAATGTATTTCTTAATTTCCGGCGGCATCCTATTTACACAACTGGCCCTCTAATTGCTTACTTGACCACCCGTTCTTATAGGGGGGGGGGGCACAATGAGGGATAGGTTTACAATTGGTTGAGACAGCTTTCCCTGCAGTCCAGTGTAATGAGATCACTGTGAATGGCCCGGAGTGGCGGCTCAAGCCACATCTGCCCTCTGACAGAGAGCTGGTCTGTAGTAAAGATACCCGTATGGAATTAACCTCTATCCAATGTATTCCATTCATTTGCATACCACTTATTTGGACACTGTTTGGTTGACTGTGCTGTAGGAATTTAAGAGGGGAATGGGGAGATAATTTGTGCATTCATGCGTGTACATGTATAATCTCCATTTAAATCATCATCAATCATCAAATTCTGTCTAAATAAAGATTTATTGAACGTTGAACATACGGCAGGCCAGAGAGTGAGTGGAATGACAGAGAACTCTCCAACCTTTAGGGTGACTGCTATATAGAGAAATGGTGTAAGGCTAGATAGAGGCTGTCTTTATAATGGCCTGTCAGGTGGTGATTGACAGGTGGCTGAGGAATGGGTAAAGGAAGCAAGCCACCAGGCGTTTTTCCTTGACTGGGGTTCAATCAAACTTCTTCTGTTATCGTTTTCAGTTTCAATATGTGATAACTTGAAAGCAGTGGAGTGTTGCCATGTCATAATGGGAAAACAGATAACGAGCAAATACTGCAAGTAAATGTTTTCCCAGATGATTCAGAAATGACAACGCAACTGTGGATTTATCAGTATGACACTGCGTAGCTTGCTTAATTAGATACTGTGCTGATAACACCAGGTTAGGAGCTGCATGGGGCACTTTAAACGGAGAAAAATCACCGCACTGTGTGCCACTCCTAGCAACAACACCTGCCAAACAGCTACTTTTATTGGCTACAAGATGTTGTTTTGATGCCTTCAGCAAGAAATTAACATGACATTCTCATTATAAGGGGCTTTTGTGAATATCTCTGAATTGATGTCTAGAAAAATGTGAAGATAATGTCTTTAAACAATTGGATGGCAGTGTCCAATTATGGTAAATGTCCATCATAACCACCAGTGAATTATTATGTGTATAGATAAAAGTGACATTTATCTCCAGAGGCATGTTTATAACGCCTGAATACATGCACTCAACTCAAGACTAGATATTGTTGGTAGTGAAGGTTATATTAGTTTGATTTGTCAATATTTGTGTATAGTCATGTGTATTCTTATTAAAGATCTGTCTTGAAAAATATAATGAATATAAAATATAAAAGGTTTAGCAAATATATAAATTGTGTGGAGTAATTTAATAGCACGACTATATAACACTACTCATAATATTATCTACAATATTACTTCATAGTTTATATTACAGTACATCACCTAAAGATGATATGATATGATATCATATATAATAGATTATAATGATGAGCAGTGGTGAACTATGGCGTTCCACCACTCAACAGCTTGGTGCTGTACATACTGTATAGTCAGCGATTGTAAGCTGAACCACATTTTGTCAAATTCAGCGAATGACCACGGTCATGAGTATCCAGGGTGTGGGGCAGAGCGTCTGAGGGAGACATTGAAGGGAGAGGTGTTTTTGATTTGATCCAGTTCAAACATCAACCATTTTCCAGAAGCATATTTAAGATGAATACATGACACTATTGTAAAAGGTAGTGTGTGTCTTTGTCAGTAAACACAATTAAAGCTCTCAGTGTGTATGGGAGGAACAGAGATGTGCCACTGTGCGGTGCCCACTCTCTGGTTCTGTGGGGAATCTCCTGCGGGGGAGGGTGCAGGTGGGTGGTGCAGTGGCATGCGCTGAATGTGTCTGCCTGAGCGCAGTGCTGCAGCCGCCCACGCCCCCAGCCCGGAGACGGGCTGACGACCTCAGTGTGTCTGCTGGATGTCTAACCGCTGCATCGCTCGCCTGTGTCTCTCTTTCCCTGCCATTATAACCTCACACACAGTGTCCTCCTGTCCCTGCTAGCACCCCCTAGAGGCAGTCTGGGCTTACTACCATGCCCTGCGGGGGCTCTGCGACCCACTTTCCCTATATCCTTCCAAGGCAAGTGACAGAACGTCTGTTATGTTAATGGCTCCAATTACATGTTAATGGTTATTCTTGCAGGGTCGGGGGTTAAAAACCTACTGTGAGACACTGGAGTAGAATAGCCATGAATCATTCATTTAGTTGTTAGAAGATGTTTCTTTCATTGCATAGCAATGGTTGAGAAGGACAGGTTTGATACTCAATAGCTCGTTCAATGGTGAGGCAATGTTCTGTAGTTGTAGAGTTGCATGTGACACACATTCCCGTTCTCACGATGGGCCGCGTATCAGAACGAGACATTTTGTACAGCGTCTCGCCGAGCTCACGCAGAGCTCGACTTTGAGAGACGGTTCCAATGACGTCACGCGAGCCACGCGAGCAATGCCGTGGCGGGTGGGAAACCACGGCATTGAGATTTAATAAAGAAGGGAGCGGGGCTGTGATGTGTTTGGGACAGGCTGGTATACAAGTTGACTGCTCATACATTTGCCATGCAGCAAACCTTCACAGGCTTTAATGATGAACAAACCGACAAAGAATGAAAGTCATACGGTATGAATAATTAATTAAATTGCTCCTGTGCGTGTGCGTGTGTGTGTGTGTTGGGGGGTGCTGGGGAAGATTTATTATACAGAGGTGGATTAATAATATGTCCTTGAATGATTCGTGCAAGCTCTTTGTGCAGAGTGCACTTTTCTGAAGTGTCACAGGGAATCCACAGTAATGTTTCTCCATAACAGGCATACAGTGTAGAACACAATCACTGATCGCTGATCAGTTTTGTGCCGGTCTGAGACAGTGCTGGTGCTTAGACTGCGGAGATAATCAGGGCCTGCACCACAGCAGGGGAGCTGTGATGCTGTCGTCTCTGTGCAGAGCCCTGGGTCCCTGGGGTCCCTGTCTGTGCTATCTGAGCTTGGGGAACAGCGGCATGCGCTGTGTGTAAGCTGTTGCCCTACAGCTGGAGCCCCAGGTACAACTGGAGCCCCAGGTCCACACCAGCGTGCTGTTGAGCTCAGAAGGGGATGATGTGATTGGCAGAGGGCGTGCACACACACGCATGCATGCATGCACGCGCGCACACACACACACACACACTTACACACACATGCATGCATGCACTGCACACACACACACTTGTAGAATGCATACACACAGACACAAATGTGAACAGCTGCCCATATTATATCAATGAGAGGCACAGTGGACTTCTCCCATTGCCCTTTGCTGTTCATAGGAAGTCTTTATCATGTATTGACTCCTCTTGTAGGCCTGCCGTTGTGTGAGTGTAGTGCATTTACATTCCCCTACAGTACGGACCGTGTGTGTGTGAATAATAGGGGGGCCAACTGCTATGGCTGGGATGAGCCAAGACCCAGTCCCTATACTGAGAAAAGCTGGTGTTGATCACACCTTAAATGCTCTCTTTGTAGAATGCATATACACTGTGGGATGTAATACATTTCTTTGTTATACAGTTTTCAGGCTTCACTGTGGAATGCATTTTGCTTCTTAGCTCTCTCCAGTTTAGCTGCGGTTCTGTTTTATGTTTTGGATGTTGCTTTGTGTTCTGAATAAATCTCTAAAACATGTCAAACAGGCCATGCATTGTGTGTTGCATGTGCAAGTTGCATCCTAACTAACATGTTCAAGTTTGAAACAACCAACGAAACCATCTGTAGGGGAGGTATGGACAAGCACCAGCCAGAAGCACTCAGGTACAGTACATAGGGGGCATGTGCTTTCTACGTTTCACACTAACACGGTGATGATTTGTGATGCAGCTTCAGAACAGCAAGGGCATTACTGGACTATAAATAATGTACAGCTACACAGTGCTATCTGTTTATATATGGAATTGTCTCGCACCACAGTACCATCAAACATGAAACTGTGATTGAGAAAGTGAGTGGGGGGGAATAAAGATGGTGCTTAGCTCAGGAATAATGCTTACTGTGAGCCCTGAGGCAATGTACGAGCTAGTTCCTTTCCCAAAACAGCAGTGAAACTGCTCTCCTATTTCCTATGCAGTAATTAAATAGCAAAGCTAGGAGCCCGCGCACCTCCTTAATCTCTCTGACGTACTTGGGAGTATAAGTCTTTCTATTTGACGGCCTGATTGACTTTATATGCATTGCACCTGAAGAAGTCCAGACTTATAGCTGCATAATTAGCCCAGTTTCGGAAGTGATTCCTAACTTTTAGGAACGCTGTGTCAACACTATCACTGTGCAAAATCTGCTGCACAATTTGTATCTTTATCATTTGAAAATAGATATTTCCCAAAAGGATAGAGAATGACTGGTTGGTCTACCAGGGTGGTCTATACCTTGGTGCTCATATTATGTATTTCATACCTAATGTAAAGTAGGTTAGCCGTACTGTAGCCTGGAACTCCTTACACTTACTTCTGACAATTCCTAAAGATACAGTGTCTTATTCTTAAGTGTATTGCATGTATGTACAGTAGAGTGGCCTTGAAGGTGTCTTTGTGTGTTAAGGAGCCTGCTAACTGTAACACATACAGCTGCCCAGGTGCCTTGTACTTGGCGTAGGGCTCTGGGGTGTGTTTGTGTTATTATGTCACATTCTGCCCCGCCACTCAAGTGGCAGTGCGTCCCAGCAGGCCATTGCAATTCATTATATTGGCTTTGTCAGCAAGCCTGAATGCTGATATTTAGCAGGGCCACACACGCACACACACGCGCCTGCTGTACGCGCGCGTGTGCACATCGCACACACACACCAACACGCGCTCGTACTGCACATGCACACACACTCAGACAATGAAAGGCACACAGACATTTAGTTGCAGGCACAAGCACACACTACATATTGCTAGCACACACCGCAGCAGCACGAGAACAAATCTACTTAGCGTCACAATAAATATGCGGCACACCCTATCTTTCCTTATTCAAAGTCAAGTCTCATCCCCGTATTGGCTCATGCATGCACGTGTCACGCACGCACACACACACACACACACTGCTGGCATTTCCCATCTCAGTATAGCCCAAAGTGCCCCATAAATAGCCCTTTAATTAGTATCATGTTTCCACCGGAGATGAAATGCTGTGTGCCTGCCTCCTGGGCTAAATCCTCTCCTCTCCTTCCTCTCCTTCCTCTCCTCTCCTCTCCCCCCCTCTCCCCTCCTCTCCTCTCCTCTCTCCCCTCTCTTCTCCTCTCTTCTCCTCTCCTCTCCTCTCTTGTCTCCTCTCCTCTCTCTTCCTAGCATCACAAGAGCTCTGCTTGGCACAAGCCACCATGGTTCCATTAGAGGCACTGCTCTGTTTGTGTCCTCGCACATGCTGTGTGTGTGTGTGTGTGTGTGTGTGTGTGCCTGCGTGCATGTGTCTGTTTTTGTGGTGTGTGTTTGTGTGTGTGTCTGTTTTTGTGGTGTGCATTTTTTTTTGTGTGTGTGTGTGTGTATGTGTGTGTGTAATTACCACAGCTGTGACTATAACACCTTAATGGCGGTTCAGTGCCACGTGTTGAACTAAGATAAAAATCAGATATAAATGGTGCATTTCTTGCTCAATATCACTTTATACCTCAAGCCTACTGATAACAATGTAAGTCCCTCCCTGTTGTGTTGAAACTCAACCATTTGTAATACGGAGAATATTCTATCCTATCGCTACATTGCAGTAGATATACAGTAGGTGTTTGTAAAAGAGACATGCTAACTACTGGGTTCTGTATCAGCGTGAAATGCTGTAACACGGTTTAGTCACTCAGGACTGGCTGCTGTGTCACATTCTGGAGAAATTTCCTCGCAATCATTTTCTCTTGCTAATCTACTACAGTATTTTGCCTGTCTGTCTCTCTGTGCCTGTCTCTAATTCTGGAGTTATCTCGCCGTCGCTCTAGTGACAGTGTTAGGAAATGACAGAGAAAAGAAATACGATGCTTGGCATTCATCTTGGGTGTAATTGAAACACTGGGGCATTTTCTTGCTCGGCTCACATTGCCAGCTGTGCCTCTGATAGAGGAGCTGTGACACCTTCAGACAATCCTTCACACTGCTCCTGGTGATGACGGGATGTGCTCTCTTCTCCTTATTTGTTACTCCTGCAATATCAGTGCGCGCCTTGCTGCTTTGCATAATGCCTTGCCGTGTATTGTTGGTGCTGCAGTATACACGCATGTAGTCCTTGAATTGATTCTTTATTTGTCGAGGCTGCACTGAAAACTGAAAGTATGCTGAATAAAGAGGAACTGTGTTACGCCAAGGAAGCACTTGAAGCACTACACATGACCATTCACAATGACTACTCGTAATCTGAAAATGCCTTTAATTAAATGATCATTCATTACAGGTGTGGTTTCATTTTCGTTGGTTGGATTTCTTTTAAAGTAGTCTGAGATTGTTTGGGCTTTTGTGTTGCTAGGGTGCGTCTGGAGGCCTTCTCTGACAACAGTGGGAAACTGCAACTGTCTCTGCAGGAGGTCATAGAATGGCTGACAGCCAAGGACGAAGAGTTATCAGAACAGCTGCCCATAGGGGGCGATGTTGGCGCCGTCCAGCACCAGAGGGAGTTCCACCAGGTACCTGTACTTAAAAATAAAAATGTCTTCTTTTCTTTTGAAGAATTAGTTCTCAGTAGATTTAAGATGTGTCTATATCATATTAACATTATCAATTTGGATGGTCTAGCCAAAACTGTGCATTGTGCTTTTCTGTGTTTTTTCTTTTTTTAAACAGTTCTGCACTTCTTAAAACAATAATAATGTTAAAATAATTAAAAATTAAAATAATGTTTTCACCACTTATTCATTGCACAGGGAATGCTATGAAAGACAATAGTAAACAGTGTGGAATACATCAAGCTTCATATATCCTTTTGGAGTTTTACCTACTTTCAGTTAGTTAGCGATTCAATTTCAGGCTGCCTTATTTCAGCCATCTACCAAAATAATGACTTTACCTCTGTGTTTAACAGTCTGGCTGTAAACTATGGCACACATCTAAGAGGAAAATGTGCTATACTGTGTTTAAAGCTGATGGGGTGATAACATATATCCCTGAAAGAGTTGGAAGTCTCTGCTGAAATCATTTTAATTGAGGTGAAGCTGTGCCTGCTTAAAGGTAGTCAAATAGACAGCTGAGATAACAATAATATATTGAATCCACAAAGGAGTGTGTTTGTGTGTGTGTGTGTGTGTGTGTGTGTGTGCGTGCGTGCGCATGTGTGCGTATAGGTGTGTATGTGCACTGTTATTTCAAAAAGGGCTTATGCCAACATAGAGCAAAATGTACAAGCTTTAGTCTAAAATATTAAAGAGAAACTGCACCCCAGCTCTGAGCCTGACTCCACCCACTACACAACTTTATGTGTAGTAGGTGTCTACGAGCTGAGTGAGGGGAGGGGCTGAGAGGGGTACCCCCATTAACATAAATGTTAACATTTGAATTTGATGACGTATGAGCATACCAAGTGTATCGACAAAACCCAGTTAGGTCCTGGGATAATTTTAACAGATATGACGTGTTTTATTAACATTTAGGTTAACATACAGTAGTTAATTAGAAATCATTGGGGTGGAATCAACAATTCCATTCCATCAACTTCAATCACGTAAAGCTTATCCTACATTAACTACCCTTACGCTATCCATTTAATTTGCTGGCTTGGCTTTGCACGGTGTGGTCAAATCAGTGAGGTTGGGATTTGCGTTTCCATTGCGTTTCCACTTCAAACAGGAACACCTGTTTGAAGGTGTATCATTAGTCGTCCTGGCCTTTCTGTGTGCAGTTTGCATGTTCTCCACGTGTCTGCGTGGGTTTCCTCCACATCCATAAAATATGTCAGGTTCACTCTCTCCTGCAATTGACCAGAGACACTGGCTGTATCTGGAGATGGTCCCTGGGCGCTGCACAGCGGCTGACCACTGCTCCCTTGAGGGATGGGTTAAATGCAGAGAACAGATTTCGCATTGTATGTGACAATAAAAGCACCTTGTGTCTGCTCTATTTTACCCCTTTTGTTTGGAAAAGCTGGATTCACCAGTACAATATGGAGGACCAGGACTGCCATAATACAAAATAAATAAATAAATAAATAAATAAATAAATAAATAAATAAATAAAAGTATAAATAAATAAATAAAAGTATAAATAAATAAATAAAAGTATAAATAATTAAATAAATATAAAAATAATTTTAAAAAGAATTACATTTTTGTATTAAAAAAGGCTATTTCTGTATTTTTACATGTATTTATTTATTTAATTATTTGTACATACATTTATTTATTCTTTAAATTATTTATTTATACATTATTTTATTAATTTATTAATTTATTTATTTCTGTATTTCAACATTTATTTATTTCCGTATTTCCACATTTCCTTGTTTTATTTATTTCCTTATTTCCGTGGCCGTTAATGTTAAGAAGGTAGGCGGTCCTACCTCAGGCCACAGCCTGATTGGTTATAGGGGTGTGTTTGGAGCTACTACTACCGCCCCTAGCCTAGGTTACCTAAAATGAAGAAGCTATATACCTATGTCAGCGACGCTACTAGTTAAACTACGTTTAGTAGTGCGGCCGTGACGATGCTGTTTTCTGAATCAAATAGCTTTTCAGTAGCGAAGCTCTTTCATTGATCAAGTAGTGCGGTAGTGTATCTGCAGCTCAAGCTTAAGTCTGATGCATCTGCTAAGAGTCAGTACGTGATGCCATCACGTACACGGACTTAGGCTACATGTGTAGCCGACAGAAGCACTTCAGTATGACAGTGATGCCGTAGACGTATCACTGTGCTGATGCCTGAGACTTTGATGCAGGGGATTGAGGGGGAATAAAGATAAGACTGAGTTTACGTGATAGAAAGAACAGTGTGGGCAGAGAATCCACCTTATTGTCTAATAAACAGTCAAACTGAACAGTTTTGCCCTGTTTATTTGTTTGACTTACACTTTTGAATGTTGGTACAATAAAATGTAGGAAATAAATATCTTAAATGTACCGGTAGTGAACTAACTTTGCCGTGTTTCTCTTGGGGGTAGCGTCAGTGTAGTGGAGCTTCATTTAACGCAGAGTAACTGGTAGCTCAGCTCACTACATTTTGTATGTAGCTTGCCCAACACTGATTTTAAGAATAAGTCATAAGCATTGCCTTGAAACTAGGATTTTCTTCAGTGGGCGGGCGAACCGGCAGAATTTAAGCCCTATACGTACTGGCTCTTTCTCCGTGAAAGCAACACCAAACATCCAGTGTTGAGAAGTAATAAACTGTAATGGAGTTGAAGACTACACAGTCTCAAAACAATAGAAAAGACAAGAGTTTGCACAACTTCCTCAACTTCCTACACATTTTTGAATACAGTGCCACATTTCGTTTTGGGGAACATCGCTAGACACACATTCCTGGTCGCGTGCCGTGGATGTAGTGCTCGAGGCGGCCGCGTGCCACCCGACCTAAGCACCCGACACGGCTAATATGTTGATGCCTTCTCTCTGGCAATAGCCATTTTAATTAGTTTTGTGTGAGTACAATAGCTTCTTCTTCGACCTATAACCTAGGCTAGGGGCGGTAGCAGTAGCTCCAAACACACCCCTATAACCAATCCGGCTGTAGCCTAAGGTAGGACCGCCTACCTTCTTAACATTTACGGCCACGGAAATACTAAAATAAAACAAGGAAATGTGGAAATACGGAAATAAATAAATAAATGTAGAAATACATAAATAAATAAATAAATAAAATAATGTATAAATAAATAAATAAATACATTTAAGAATAAATAAATGTATGTAAAAATAATAAAATAAATAAATGTAGAAATGCACAAATAAATAAATAAATACATGTAAAAATACAGAAGTAGCCTTTTTTAATACAAAAATGTAATTATTTTTTCAATTATTTTATATTTATGTAATTATTTATACTTTTATTTATTTATTTATACTTTTATATATTTTTTTTATTTTATTTTTATTATGGAAGTCCTGGTCCTCCATAAATACGGGGCTGGGGGCATATGTGCTTCGATAGCGCACACGCCCTAGATCAGACGTCATATTCGATGGGCTAGCTGGATGGAAAAAAAAAAAGTAAACATTGAAGTAATGGCGGTTGCTTTCCACGGCCTGCGGTTGGGTTAGCAACACCGCGTTATTGCAATATTGCGGTTATCGCGACAGCCCTATTGAAAGGTGAATCTCTGCCCCTTCAGAGTTACCATGGGCCTCTTGGCTGCTTCTCTGATCAATGCTGTCCTTGCCTGGCCTGTCAGTTTAGGTGGATGGCCATATCTTTCTAGGTTTGCAGCTGTGCCATACTCTTCCCAGCTTGGGATATTTTTTTATAACCTAAACCGGCTTTAAACGTCTACACCTGTCTGGTGTGTTTCTTTGGTTTCATGATGCTGTTTGTTCACTAACACTAGAGGTTCACTAAACCTCCGAGGCCCTTAAAGTATGGTAATTTTTTTTGATTTGAGATCAAATCAAAACAGTATCGCTCCGCAGTCCTCCGCTGGGCCGAATTGTGTTGGGCTCAGCCCCTGTCGGGTTCAACTTTTCAGGCCCGATAAATCACATCTACGCCTGTGTCGCACAGCTGCAGAAATCACACGCTTTTTCATTATCTGGTGAAGAAGCAATTAATCAAAAACATATGAAAATACTGATAATGCCTTTATCCTCAATTTTTCTCAGATTGAGAGAAAAAGGGGTAACAAAAATTAAAATATAAATGATTAGCAATCTGAACTTCCTGTCATAACAAAACAAGAACAGAATACAAAAGAAACCATTTTAAATGGCTCAAAAATTGATCTGTAACTTACACTTGACTCAGAATTTTAAGGGAACATATGCACTCACCAAAAAATCTGATTGCTTGCTGGTCTTGTACAAAGTACCAGAAAACTCAACCTTGACAAAACAGATCTATTCCACCTCCCGGTGAAAGACAGTCCTCAAGTGGACCTGTCTATCACCCTAAGAACACCACAGTGTCCTTCTCTCCTACTGTAAAGAGTATTTGAGTCTTGGACAACTAACTATCATGCGCTGCAAACATCAACAGCAACAACTCGTGCCTGCAAATTCTCACTTTACAACTTCAGTAGAATAAGGTCGTTTCTCACAAGGAAGCGGCACATCCCCTGGTCCAAGTGCTAGTAATTTCTCGCCTGGATACTCCAACTCTCTGTTAGCCAGACTACCAGACCTTTATAGCGTGTTCAAAACGCCACATCCTGCCTGGTATTCAACCAGCCCAAGTTCTACCATGTAACCCCACTCCCCATTGACGCACCCGGTTCAAGACACTGGTACTGGCCTACAAGGCAGTAAAGAAAAATGCCCCTAGCTATTTAGCACGCAATGCTAACTCAATGTTTAGTTTTCTCTTTACCCTACTCTTAAAATAAAAAAATATAAATATGTATTATGCTCTTATGTTTTCTTAGCACTTTAGTATTAGAGACTAATATTAAAGCCACTAGGGATTTCATTATATATTGACGTGGTAGTAGACATGATGACAAAATGCTGGAACTATTCTGACATAATATTGGTTGCTTACAATTGCTTGTGTTTGACCTGCCCAACTAATGACAAATGTACTACATGTAAGTCGCTTCGATAAAAGCATCTGCCAAATGCCGTAAATGTAAATGTATTAGAAAATATCAGGATTATGGATGTTGAGCTTTGCTTTGTAGAGGAATATGTTCCAGGCCACCATGACATTGACATATCTGAAGACAATGAACCAGACAGCCACAGTAAAGCTCAAAGAATGGGTTTCATCTATTTGCACCAATAGACAAAGTTGGTTTAGAAATAATGTGTGTATGTGTACTTGTATGCATAGAATCTGAAGTCTGTGTATTTCCTGTGTTGTGGTGAGAGCACATGTTGCTCCAGAGTGTGTTTAACAGTGCAGCATTGAGTGCATCTATACAGTCAATGCACACAGCTTTTTGGTAATGTGCCAGCAAAGCTTTTTGGCCAGGGCTGCTTGTTAGCCAAGGTACGCTAAGCTTTCACTCGCTCGCACTCTCGTCCTTGTACTCTTGCATCATCCGGGAGCCTCTCCACTTCCCCACGTTTCACTCCCCCCATTTACCTCCCATCAGCCCCTTCTCTCCCAGACGTCTGGTCCGTGCCTATCTCTTCTTGACCTTGTCTTTCATCCCTCCCTCCCACTGCTCTTCCCAGGTCTTGTGTGTGTGTGTGTGTGTGGGATCTAGTGTTTACAGTTTCTATCTGTGTGGCGTTTCATAAGATGACTTTTGAGACATTTTGTTCTTGTTCTTGGCTGCTGAACATCTCCCTCCATCCCTTCCTCTCTCCCTCTCTCCCTTTCCTCAATCCCCAGACTGGCAGGTGGCTACGCTGGCCCTGTTGCTAGGCGGTGCAGCGCTGGTGCTGGGCTCCTTCCTGGTGGCGCTGGTGGCCGTGTGCGTCAACACGCAACGCCGCTTCTACGCGCCCGTTGCCGTCATGCTCTTTGTGGCAGGTATGCACAAACACGAACACGCACGACGCAACACACACACACACACACATATGCACTCACACACACACACACACACATGCACTCACCGGCTCTGAAGGTCTCAAAGGATCTTAGTCCCATGCTGATTGAAGCTGCAGGAATGCATGTCCCCCCCCCCCGCACCTCTGTGCTTGCAGTCCTCTATCCCTTCAACCGTTCCATCTGCACTTGACATTAACATGGGTTCAGACATAAAAGGGTGAGCTGGGGCAGAGCTCTGTAAGATAAGAATGGAGGAGTGTATCATTAACAGTGTTGGGCAAGTTACTCAGGAATAACTTAATAAGTAATGAGCTACTATTTACTTTACTTATATAGGTTATTTAAAGTAATTAAGGTTAGTAGTTACATTACTATATTACTTTAACAACCATGCCTCGCCCCTGCCAATAAATGACAACCTGTGTAGCCAGCTCATTATAGAATTGAATCCTTTTTTATTGGAACAATAACTAACTTTAGGAGTAAACAATAAGCCAAAGTGAAAACATTGCAGCCTCTCCAACCAGATGATTGGACAGGTTGGTTCAACTAGCCTACCCTAAATCTGCTAGGACTAGAAATCTCGTTCATGTAATGCAGGAATGCAGCGTTACTTGGATTAATAATTAATAATATAATTACTGTTTTGGAAAAAGTAATTAGTTACACTTACACTACTTTTTGGAGCTGAGAGCTACTTCAAGGGTACTGTGTCACGCCGCAGTCCCGGGGCGGGGCAGTTCCTGCCGCTCCTGCGCGCTCTCGCACGCGCTCCCCAGAGTACTGACAGCTGATCTGAGACAGGTGACGATATGTGGATGATTGCTGTCAGCGTGTCTTTAAAATGTTTGTGTTCCATGCAACCCTTGCGGGTTATTTTGCTTTCATGCTTGTTGTGTTTTGTACTTTCTGTGAGATTAAAACGTTTTTGTTATTCCTTACTCCCTCGTTGTTGCCTCGTCCTTCGAAATACTACATACTGAGTAATATGAAGGGCTACTTGTTTGAAACGTCCTGAATAAGAAAGTAAGACAATTCACCTTTAATTATAATAAATATTCATATATTCAAAGAGACTATCTAATCACGTTAGGCTAGGCTGCTGGTAATGATTCCTCACAATAATAAAATAATAACAACACAGATCCATGCCACACCATTTCTGTTATAAAGCTCAATCTTTTAGTTTGAACATTTGAAAACCAGCATTATAATCACATCTCTATTATTTGCGTGTACTGCATCTTTCTTGACAGCTTTGTATAAATGAGCACTTTTATTGATTCATTTTGTTTGAAATTGTAACGGTCTGGGCCGTGCCCACCCCCTCCCACCGTTACCGGGGAATGCGTGCTCCCGCCCTCGATTTCCAGACGTGCACTTCCCCAGCGCTCCTTGTCTCATGGGTGTTTGCAATGATTGTGTATCGTTTGCACCTGGGGGTTTTGCTTTGGTATTTCGGATGGGGTTTCTGTTTGTTCCTTTGTCGGTTATTGTTTCATGTATGGTGTTTGTTTTTGCGTGCGTTCCTCATTAAAGCTTTTGTTTATATTAACTCCTGTGCCTGGTACCTGCCTTGCCCGCTCCCGCCCCTTACAGAATAACCTACCAAACAAGGGACCAGCAGGTTTTGTTTCCTTTTTGCTTTTTCCTTTTTCGGGGCTTTGAGTTGGAGAACCAAAGCCGTATGCTTTTGGTTGGGAAGTGTCTATGGTCAGAGTCCGACACACGGGACGGGGATGTCTGTCGTCTCTCCGCTCCGCCAGACTTCGACACCCCGTGGCAGCAGAAGGAGTAAGGGCTTCCTTCTGCCCTGGGCTGCGAGGATTGGGTCGGTTTCTACGATCCGCCGTACCAGTTCTCGTGGCCCATCAAAGCGTACTCTCCTTCCCCGACAGCTGAGACGACACCGCGACAGGAAAGAGGCATCCCCGACCGCGGTGAGTGGTCCGCCAACTACGGCACGGAGGAGGAGAGGCATCCCCGGCCGACGCACACGGCACGTGGTCTGCGTCATAGCGAGCCTGGGGGTTGGTGCTCTGCGTCTGTGCGGCGCCGCCCCGTGCACGTAGGACGCGGGTGAAGCATCGCACACGCGGGTCTTGGCAACCGCTCGGCAATGTCCCACCGACACCCCCTGTCGCCCTGAGGTGGAACTGCAGGTTGCAGGCCCTGCCTGTCCTGTGGTGCAGCCGTTGGGGCCGCCCCCTGTTGGCCGGGTGGTGGAACCGCGGCTGTAGTGTCCTGTCGTCCCCCTGGTGCAGCAACCAACGACGCCCCCTGTCGTTCGGGAGGGGGAACTGCGGCTGGAGTGTCCTGCCATCCCCGCGGCGCAGCCACCGACGGCGCCCCCTGTCGGTTGGGAGGTGAAACTGCGGCTGGAGTGTCATGCCATCTCCCTGGTGCAGCCACCACCGACGTTCCTTGTCACCTCGGTGGTGAACCCGCGCCTGGCTTGTCCTGCCAGTCTCGCGGTGCAGCCACCGACGACGCCCCCTACTGCCACGGTGGAGAGCCCACGGCCGGCGTGCCCCGCCAGGCACGTGGTGCAGCCACCAACGGCGTTTCCGGACCCTCTGGAGCCCAAGGCTGGGCTGCAGCCGCCTCCAGAGTCCGCCGCTGGGCCGCAGCCGCCTCCATAGTCCTCCGATGGGCCGCAGCCGACTCCTCCTTTGTAGCTTGTGGGGTTATTGGCTATGGTATTCCTAATGAAACGCCTATTGCAATGTGCTTCTTGCCAGATTAGTCTTCTGTACCTTGTCGAACAGCATTCTACAGAGAGGCATTAACTTTAGTCAATGATATACTGTTCATAACATGAGCTCCAACACCGGCTGTTTATGCTTATTCTGGCTGTTACAAAATAACCATTAAAACATAACGTACATAGCCAGTAATGGTACTAAAGGCGAATGCACATTTTTTGCAATCTTACTGTTCCCTTTGTTTATGTTCAGTTCAGCCTCCTCCCACAAGCTTTAATCAACTTTTTCACGTGTTTTTGGGTTTAAAAAGAGGATTATGACCTTCCTGTATATTAGTCTGGCAGAATATCTCGTCGGAAGTGCATGTTTCTAAAGTGCCTCTAACGACAAATTGGTATAATGGTGCACAAGTATTTATTTAGGGTTATAGTGTCCTGTGAGAACAGATGCTAAATGCTAATCAATTAATGTGAGAATACCGTAGCAGCCATTACATTAATGTGTTCCGTAGCATCTTTTTCAATACAGTTGGGTGGTAAATTTGGAATACACTACACACGTTACTATATCGTAATGCAAGACTAGTGTGGAAGGGTTATTTATCCTGTTTTGTATTTACTCAATACATAATTGGGATTCAAAGGGGCTAATTCATTAGTAGTGTGTCTCATAAGCTACAACTAGCTGTTTGTGGGACATCAGGCGTTGCTAAAATAATCTGATTGATACACGGGATGAACAGGTCGGAAGTCCAATCCCTCTACAGACTGAGTGTACTGGCGTATCATGTAGCCAATGAACTTACAAATATGTGGACACACTGATGTTCTATATATTTTGCAGTCCACGGTCAGTGGTCACACATATTAAGCCAATACAAATTAAGACAATAAAAGGAATAGCAGTTAAGACAAAATATGGGAAAAATAAAGTATCACCTTTCCAGAAAGCAAAATTCAAGAAAAGTTCACTTTTATCCTATGTAATTGCTAAATCATTATGGGGGGTCCTTTGGATTCTCTAAATGTCAATTTTGGAGGAAATGCCTATACATACCGTTAGAAAAAACATTAAGATTTTTCATTTTTTTATGGTTATTTTCTTTATTTTTTTGTATCTGAACTTGAACTAGGTATGGTTTCATGTTATGGTTTCATTGGCCCTCATTTATGAAACCTGTGTAAGATCATTTCCACGCAAAGGTCGGCATTCATCAATTAGGACCGATTTGGATCGGTGGCAACGATCAAAGTCACAACATGTGTATGCAATTTTTCGAGTCATCTTACTTGCGATGCAGCATAGTGGAGGTGGGGGAGAATTATCTGAGTTGTTTTTAGACCATATAGCCTGCTTCTGACAGGCATTTAAGAGTAACTATACATTGATTTAAATATATGACGCCAAAACAATTATATTTTGTAAGACCAGTGAAGTCCACGGGAGGTAGCCTATAGCTTGCATGTCAGAAAGCAACCTAGTTTTGTCCTGATCTGCATAGCGTTAATACGGTGTCATTATTTGATTATCCGATCCAACGCTGACAATCTAGATTGCCACGACAGCCGTATAGCCTGCTCAGCACAGCCCCAAAGGCGGTCTGCTTTACAGGTTCTTATATTTTAAAGGCTATAAGCATCATCTCTGATTTAGGCAGAAGAAACATAATTCAAATGAAGCAATAAATACGGTGAACTATCTTAACTGTTACGCTGTGGTGGTGGAGGCGAGTGCAAACGAATGAAAAACAACACAGGTGCAGAAAACGCAACGAGTCCCACG
>JAODOY010042726.1:0-19983 GCA_025399855.1 Forbesichthys papilliferus | reverse complement strand
TGGTATTGTAGCTTTGACCTCTGTGGTCTCAAAGTGATATAAAAGAATAACTAGAATAATGAATTTAACGACAAATACAGAAGTTACCTTTTTATAAAAATGGTGTGGGGTACGGTGATATAAAGCAAGCCAGACAAACTGTTGTAGGAATGCAGTGGCCAAACAAAACAACACGTCGGAGAATGGTTTTTATCTTATATGACAAGACACCAAAATCAAAACCAGCTGGTCGGTCATACAGATCGGACCACACCAAAACCAGGGGTGCGTTCAGAATTGGCAAACATGGTGAACATTTGCGAACGTTTGCAAACATATTTAAACCGTTTTGCGTTTGCAATGTGTTCGCCAATGTAACATCTACGTCGTCTCGCCGGTGTGGTAACACCGGGGAAGGACAGTCCGCATCCCCAGCGTGTGAGGGCATATAGGCTGGGGACTACCGGGAGAGGGTGTGGGTATTTGTTTCATGTTCTCGGACAATATGCTACGTGACTGTACACGCCTTTTGTTTCAGTTTGGTTTTCGCTAGTACCCGTGTTTCCTTTTCGTTTAATTCAAGTAGACACCGAGCGTGTGGCTCGCCATCCCCTCAACTGCTTCTGTGTCTTTTCCTTTTTTCGTTCATTCGCACTCGCTTCCGTTCTCCAGGCGTTGCAGCCGCGAACGTTTGCGAACAAAAGCAAGCGGTTTGAGGAGGCAGTTCTCAACGAACACACGTTGAAGCTGGACGACAGTTAAAATCTAATATTTTTGGAATGTTCACACAAATCGTAAAACAATTCAAGCTCAAACAAACATGTTTGCCACTGTTTGCCAATTCTGAACGCACCTAAGGAAGTCGCGTCGCCGTTTGACCATGTGGTGTGGA
This sequence comes from Forbesichthys papilliferus, assembly GCA_025399855.1. NCBI lineage: Eukaryota > Metazoa > Chordata > Actinopteri > Percopsiformes > Amblyopsidae > Forbesichthys > Forbesichthys papilliferus. Next base: position 19,112 of record JAODOY010042726.1, on the reverse strand, counting down.
GCTGTGCTGTGGTAGTCATGGTCATGTTTTGCGGGGTTCTCTCAGTGAACAACCGAACAGACATCACCACTATTCTATTACATGGCTTTCCTTGTCGTCAGTGACCCTAACCGGGCGTCAGTTTTGTGCTCTGCCATCGTACATCAACTGGGAATTTGGCTGTGCTCGCTTGTCAGCTCACTACAGGACAGGAAGTCCCGCTGTCAGGTGATTCTAAACACTCTTTTCTTAAAGGCACAGCGGGAGACACGCCAGGCTATTCAAACACCAATCACGCCACACAATACACACCCTGTCCGAGCCTCGACCAATCAGATAGTTTCTTACTATTTTGTGAATTAAGAGTCAAATCTGAAGGGAACTGAACGGAAAAGAAGGCACCCATGCATCTCTGTGGCGCCACACACACACACACAACAGGAGGCCGTGCTGGGAGAACCACCCAATGCAATGGGATTGCCATAGTCCGTCTACTGCAGTGTGTTCCCACCAGAGAAGAAACTGAGCCAAGATGAGGAACAGAAGGCTATTGAGTAGCGGCCACTAGCTAACTCACTAGATCAGTGGTTTTTAAACTTCTAGGCACGACCTCCAGAAAGCGGAGGTTCCTAGTATGTGGGCCCAACACAGTAGCAATAAAAAAATATACCATTATCAGTAAGAATAAACTACCGCAGATTAGACTGACTGCCGACACTTTCGAGTGACATGCTGCACGCCAAAGTGACTGACTGATTGGCTAGGCCATTAGGACGTGCTGACGGAGAAACTGACCATCTGCAGAATGGGCCTGTTGTTAATGTAAACCCTATTGGTGCAAAGAGATTATTATTATTGTCATTACAGTCATGACACAGAAATAAAGTTTTTTTTTAGCATATGTTCTACACAATGTTGTGTTGTCACCTGGCTACCAATCCTAGAATAACAACAGTAGTGCACACACACACACACACACACACACACGAGAGAGTCATTACTCTCAGGACCACAAAAGTGGCACACTATTTTACAAGCTATTGCAAAACACTAATAAGGGATGCGATCACATTCACTGACTAATAACTAGGGACAGGATGGTCGAGTGGTCTGGGTGTTTGGCTCCCAGCCATAAGGTTGTGGGTTAAAACCCCAGTGTTTACCTACCTGTAAGCATCCTTGAGCAAGATGCCTTACTCCCCTACCCAACTGCACCCGGTGGTTGGTCGCACCTTGCATGGCAGCAATCACCATTGGTGTACGAATGTGTCTGTGAATGGGTCAATGTGAGGCAAAATACTGTAAAGCACTTTGGTTAAAAGTTCTATATAAAAGCATTCTATTTACCATAATAAGCAAGAGTAGGCATACTGTACACGGCCGCTACACCTAACACACGCTACTTTACCATGCATGGCCTGATCGGAGAGATATAGTGTCCCACAACACAGTTGTTCCATTCTTCAGGACAAATAAGAGGCCTCATACCTTTAAACAATGCACAATAAGTGTGTGTGCGTGTCTGTGTGTGCGTGTGTGTGTGCGTGCGTCGCCTGCTGCTGAGATCCTGGCACATATTGGCAGTTTAATAAAAGACAACATGACTTCTTCCTTCCTCTTTCTTAAGCTCCCCATCTCTCCGTTCATCTCGCTTTTCTAAAACCCTCCTTTGTGGAAACCAATGGGTTGGCATTCATGCAAATGATTTGACCCCCAAAATCGTGAGAAATAAAAATAACAGGACCCTTTTCACTCCGATGAGACCGGGCCAAGCAGTTAGATTATTTTTACAGTTTGTCATTTTATTCTCGTGCGTTATACAAGCAGGTATTTGGACAAAGCAAGTAAGCCTGGACAATCTAATCTGCGGAAAGCAATTAAAAGCACATTTAGCGGACCTCTCTGTGGTATCACAAGTACAGTATCTAGTGACTTCTTAGCTGCCCTTGAGCTGGAAACCTCACCCACCGGAAGAGAAGTGTAACTTCACCCCAGTGTTGAGCCTGGCTGCACCCACTGCACATTGTAAAAAATAAAAAAAGAAGCTAGACTGTAAGCAATGAGCTCCCGCAGGGGTCAAGGAGGAGCTGTTGATGGGGGAGGAGCTGATCAGTGAGGGGGAGGGGCTGTTGGGTGAGCTAGGGGATGTGTTAAGTGAAAGTGAGAAAGAGGCAGGTGTTTCTGACTGCTCAGTCTCCATCAGCAGATATTTTTAAATGAGCTGTTTGAGATTCATTTTATAGTTCCCCCCCCTCCCCCCCATCAAGGGGGCGTGGGCTGTGGGAGTGGCGCAGCCCACCGCTGATAAAGGGGCGTTAACATTTTAATTTGATGACACATTGCACTTTTCATGCACTTGTGTAAGCCAGCCAGGTCTTTGGGTGATTTTTAAAACGGATATGATCTGTAGAGATATTTTCAGACAATAAAATACATATTTTCTAAAGATTTGGTCAGTATCAACACCAGCATTACTTTATTTGCCGTTAAAATAAATATTAAAAAAAAATGTTTATGGTTCAGATAAGTTAAAGGCAGATAGCAAATATTGCACCTTTACTTTATTCTTTAAAAAGATTTAAATTATTTCCAGTAACCTTTTATAAAACAAACAAACAAATCAAAAGTATATTTTTTACATTTAATTAGAATTCCCTCCACCGGTCAAACTACAGCACTGACTGTATTGCCAAAGGGCACTACAGCAAACTATATGGAATGTGAAGCCTCTGACTCAAAAGGCCTTGAGCTACTTCGCCCTTAAAAAAAAAAAAAAAACCCTCACACTTTCATTTCCTGGGGTGTCAAATGAAAATAAGATGCACAATGCTGTGTTAGCATTTTAGGTGACTGACTCACTGGTGAGTGCAGCAGATTACTAACATTCCTCATGTATGAGAACATACAGTACATTTACAGTGGACACAGACACCTGTGGGAATGGTGCGTGTGTGCGTTTATTTTTAATTGTGCGTTTGTGACACAAGAGTCACTAGGATGCTAATGAAAAACAACAACATGGTGTTGCAGACACGCATCATTCAATACATTTCCCCACACAGATTATAAACAGTTATGTGACATAGTCCAGTGCACCATATTATTGCTCATTTGCCCGGGTGTGGCCGTTTGTCGAATTAACATCCATGTGTGAATGCACGTGCGCAGACAGTATATTTGCATATTAACTGTGTGTGTCGCTCGCTTCACTGAGCTGAACTGGAACATTTCATGGATAACTAATTTTTTTTAAGTTCATTTTCAACTTGCACATAACAGGTTTTGTACAAGTTGTACATAACCATCATAAACTTGTACAATATGTATGTGAATACTGAGCCAATATGGTTTAGAGTTTATTTAAAGCTTGGTTAAAAGCTTATTTGAATAGAACCATTTAAAATGATTCCAGTTGGGGGTGTTGTAAAATAGGTTAAGATAGCATCTAGATGAAACTGCTGATTTAATTGTGTTTGCATGACTGCATTTTGTGAGTACTGTGAGAATAATGTGTGTTATATTTTACCTTTGTTTTGAGATGTTAATTATCGGTTTGGTTTGGGAAAAAAAGACTGAAATGGTCCTGTGCAGCAGTGACATCTATTCCGTTGGCATTTAATCATGTTCATTCCAACATGTCAAGACTGTATGATTTACAGGCCCTCACACAGTTAGCCTCACCAGACCATCCTGATCTTGTGACCTTCAGTAGAATTTCACTGAGAATCAGTCTGGAAAGCCCAGCAATCATTTTTAATGTGTCCGATTAGCAAATTAACTTTCCAATCAGTGTCGTGTGGATAGCTATATGGGCGTGGTTTAGGTTTGTCGACAGCTAAAATGACCAGACGGTTCATTCAATCAACTGCCAAGTATTTACAAGTACAGTGTCTGCCGTTTACCAACAGTTTCAATGGACGGCTTCCCCAGATGGAGTTGTGTAACAATTAATCTGTCCTGTCAGGGTAACACTTTTGATAAATTAATTATTGCATACGTTGATATAACAAATGCTGGTATATACAGTATTCAGTGGCTCTCTCTCTAGCTGGGAGAGGGAACACTGAAATGCCCCGCCCCGAGTTAACTCGGGAGCACAGTCAGTCAAGCGTTCTCCATCAAAGGCCCCTTTCATCCTGATGGGCGTGGCCAGTAGGACAATGTGACAACACAAAATCATACATGCACACAAAAGCCCAAGCCAAGAATACACACTGTTTCATCTAATTTCGTCGACTGTACTATTCGTCTTTGTTCAATACAACGCTCTCCTGAAACACTGTCCTGAACTTGCATCACCTTCTCTGACTCCTGCTCTGGTCCCTGCCTAAAACGAAAAAGACCGTCCATGGACACCTACATAAGTTCTTCTCTTCTGCAGTCACAAGACTAGTGCACCCAGTTTGAAACGGCTGTTGTTATGCTGTCAAACAAAAGCCTTGTGTTACTTAATGGGTTTTACATGTTTGCTCTTATCCAAGCGAGCGCATGTTAAACCCTTGACTGTATTACATCAACATCCAAAGTACGTTGTTCAGGATTAACTCTTCTGTTCGGTTGCTGTATCACGAGCTTCAACAGACAAGTGCTGCATTTATTGATCGTTATTAGCGTGGAAGGATGAAGCTACAGCTGGTCAAAGATAATGCCCCCTAGGGTTGGGCGATGTCTACTACATTGGCATCGGACGACGTCTACAGTAAAACCTTGTGACGCACGATGCCATCGTCGGAGGGATGTAAGGGGTCGGTGCACGCGGTATACTTTTATCTTGTGCCATTTATTAAACTTGAAACTACAAAGTAGGTCTGTAAATGATTGACTAAGTAGTAGTTAATATATGACTATAGGCAGGCAGTAGGCTGCTTATATTGTATGCCCATCCTCCCCTACTTGTAGTGTTTCCTTACTTTTCCTCTCTAAAGCCTAATGATTGTCGTCAGCTAGCGAACAACCAACCATATCACAGTAAGTACTGTAGGCTACAGCAAAGTGAGTGGGCACGTTGTTGTTAGCATAACGTTAATTAACTTAATGCGTTGATTGCATTGCCAGATGTGGACAGATGTGTGATACAGCCAAGGCACGAGTGTATTTTGCATCTGTGTGTCTTTGTCAGGAGAGAAGTAAAGGAGAACCTGATCGGCAAGCCTTTAATAGAAGCGTATTACGCAGTGTTTCAGAAGATATGTAGAACTTTGTCTGAACACTGCTTTGACCACTTTTAAAAAAAAACTCTTTTATCATGATGCCTGCAAAACATCGTGATGCTTGTCAGCTATTGGCGATGAATGATGTCTATCGGCCCAACCCTAATGTCCGCTGCACATTTCGGCCTCCCTCAGATAACCACTAAAATGATATACTAATGCTTGTGGCAATTAGTGTTACAGAAGCAGACCTCTGTTTTAGCTTAAATTAGCTATGCTAAAATAGCTTTTGAAAGTACATCAAGTGGCAAATCAAATCATAGTTTTTAGTAAAATGTGCCTCTATATTGCAAAAATAAAAAGTTTAACGTTTAGAGCCCCAAACTAATGCTTACATGTTGTCTCCCTACTGACTATTACACCACTGGATCAGGTTAAACTGGTCAAGATATTGTATTACACCACTGGATCAGGTTTAACTGGTCAAGATACAGTATTGCGACCAAACGCGTCCCTATTAGTAAACCTATTTCAGGTTCAGGTTACTTTATTTGTACCCGCAGGTAGATTTGTTTTGCAGTAGAGAATAATCACCATAGCTCGTCGTTACATACTGATGAACCAGAGACAGTAGAAAACATAATCTAAAAGTTCCATGAACAGGGCTTTTATCTATGGTGTCTGTGGAGAGCATTGCCCAACATGGTGAACGTCAATCTATGTTCACCTCACGCCAACATGCAGCTGACCATACTAGCCATTCATTAGACCATGCAGTTGAACGCACAATGACTCGTTAGTTGCAGCAATGTGCGCATGGACAAAAAGCTGCTCAATTAGTAAGTAGACCTCTTTCACAATCACCTCAACGTGACGAAAGAGTCAGAACGTTGTTGGGGGAGCGATATGACAGCTCTGTAACACCGCCGGGGGGAAATCTCTCTCCCCCTCTCCCTCTCTCTCTCGCTCTCTCTCTCTCCATCCTATTCCGCCTTTCTCGACACTGTTGTCCCGGGACAGCCAATCAGAAGCAGCTACGGTGTGTTTGGTGGTTTCGGAGCCCCAAAAGCGCCCAGTGTGCGTGTGTGTGTGTGTGTGTGTGTGTTGGGGAAGGGGGAGGGCGAGAGAGAGGAGGGTGGGAAGGGAGAGAGGGAGGGGTAAGGGGGAGAATTAAAGCGAGGGTCTGTCTAGCTCTGCAAGGTTTGGAAAGAATGGATTTATCAAAAACACATTTGTTATTTCTCTCCTTTTCACCCTCATTGTCCTCCCCCCTCCCCTAAGTCCCCCCCTCCTTTCACACAAGTGTAGTCCTCGTCTGTGTCCGTCTGCTCCAGGGGCATAAATGCCGTTTATACGCCTGTTTTCTTTCACCCCTTTAGCCTCTCGTCTTCCACTTCTCCTCATCTCCTCCACCGCCTCCTCCTCTTTCCCTCTACCCTGCTCCTCATCAATGTTTCATAAGTTTCTGGAGAGCATCTGTCACTGGTCCAATACTCCCTTCTCTCCCTCCTCTCTCCCTCCTCTCTCCCTCCTCTCTCCCTCCTCTCTCCCTCTGGTTCAGTTCCTTCCGCTCTCCGTCCCTTAAAGTAAATTAACGGGTCGAATCTCACACACACGCACACACAGGAATGTTGCGTCGCCATTTTCATTCCAGTTTGATGGCGCAATGAAGATTGAGACTAACCTTTTCCCCCTACTTAGGTCAAAGGTCAGTGTGACAACTCTTTTTTAAATTTTTTTTTTAAAAGACAGACCGCCCAAAGATGACACATCAGGCTGAAGTACCAGTCTCCGCCTTATTACATTGGTGCCTCCACTTAAATTCAAACTATAAAAAGGTTAAATGTGTGGGTGATTAGAACTTAACCGTTTATTCAACCCCGGTGGTGATTTCTGATGTGAGAACTAATATTGTATTATACTGACAGTATATTAATCACTAATCAAGTCATTGCCCTGCCGGGAACTGAGCAGACAACAACCGCAGCTGCTCTTAACCACCTGAGCCACATGTGATGCCATGTCAAACTTTTCCAATGCATTTATCTGCAAATTATTCAAATGATTCCCATACCTACTGTATTTATCTGTAAGCTGGATAAAAATGCTCCTTTAGAGCTAGAACAGAACATGATTAGGTTTCTCCAAATAAAAATGTATTAATTAAAAATCTTTTTTTTTAAACTATGCTCTGAAAGGTGTTATTCAAGCAACACTTTACATGCATCTTTCTATGAACAGCCTGATGTTTTCAGTGAATTAGCAGTTAGTGTGGAACCTTGTTGAATCTCAACATTGTGTCAAATGTTCAGTGGTATAATACTACTTTCATGAGTTTCACTATGAAAATGACTTCACAGAATCATGGTTATTCACCAGAAGTCACCCAATAGAAACCGATAGTCACCTGTTACACCTCGAACTGTATCTGATCTTTTAGTCAAGATCAGATCAGAAAGAACTTGCAGCCCTGAGCTAAATGTACTAGGTAAACATCTCACTCTTGGCTAACAAAACGCAACGGTCGACTGGTTTCAAAGTGCTATGCCATATATTTGAGGTTTAATTTGATTATTTTGTAACTTATTGCACTAAAGATCATGCAAAACTACAAATATTAGCTTACTGTCAAAGCACAAAAATATTACAGTGTACTTCTTACGGCATTGATATCGTAAAGGGTAGTTTTTGGTAGTCAATAAGCGTGGTCTAGATATCCCACAGAAACCTCAAGACCAGTGGAATATGTTTGCTGGTGACAGTCACACATGAGAACTATTGCAACAGACTCCTGAGATATGCTCAGCTAGAGTATAACTGTCCAGCCAAAGCTCACAAGCCAATATCCAAGAATTTGTCATAAGCATTCTCTATCCAATTCTGGTGAGAACCGTCTTGTTCTATTGTTTCGTGAAAAACAAATCACGTTGAGAAGTGGGAAAATGTGGTTAAATAAAAGTTGCATTGCATGGTCATTAACAGCTGCCATTATTCATTTGACATGATTAACCACTGACACATGCAGTAGGCACAGTTTATAAGCAACTTTGAACCCTAGCCACAATTTACTTTGACGCTTCGCTTCAGTGGAACATTCCTGGTTTAAAAGTACCCTCCTTAAACACACGAGAACTTTGCATGGGGCATAGAAGCAGTCTGGACATTGTGGCTCACTTAAGTCAAACCCTGCAGTAGTTAAACTACGACTTTTCACTGATCCTATTCATACACTGAAGAAAGAAAAAAAAAAGAGCTTTAAGTGCAAAATTCACACATTAGCACGAAAACACCATAGTGTCAACAGCATCTCCCGGGGCAACCATCTCTCGTTCTCCCCTACCTTGCAGCTGCTTAAACCTCCCCTCCAGCTGGTTGTAGTTGAAGGCGGCCTGCCCCGAGAAGCCCGGGCCGGGGCTGGACCCCCGGACGGGGCTGTGCTGGGAGGGCCCGGGCCCCGACGGGGACAGCGGACTCGGGTAGTCCGGGGCCGGGGACAGGTGTCCCGGAGACAGCGAGCCCGGGAGGCTGGCGCTCTGAAGCTCCATGTTGTAATTCCACACACGGAGAGAGAAATTAAATGGCAGGAGGAGGAGGAGGAACAGGGGACCTCCTGGACGTGAGGTTCAGCAGAAGGTGTGTGTGTGCCAAAGTTAACGGCCCAGCAACACAGGCAAACACACTTCCAGTCCCAGAGAGCAGCTTGCGCGTTAAGCTACAGTCTAGCTAGTCCCATGCAGCAGAGAGGCACTGCCATGGAAGAGACTTCCAGGAGAAGAAACAGCAGTCCTGTCAGCTGCAGTGCAGCGTGGAGAAGGGTAAGGGGTGGGGGTGGAGGAACCGCCGTCTCAGCAGGCACACGGCAGCGTTGCGCCTCTTGTTTCTCCTCTCCTGTCGATCGGTCACCCTGTCTGCCCTTCCAGGACTCGTCTGCTCAGCTATCCCCCCACATCCTTCCTCAGAGAACAACACACACACACACAAAGACCCGTGGAGACTCTCCACAAATCAAAAGAGAAGAAAAAGAAAAAAAGAGGGAAAAACTAAAGCAAAAACACAAATGTCCGCTCAGTGTACGGAGAACCAGGCCAGAGAGAGACAGACAAACAGACTGAGACTGTGGGGGGAAAAAAGAGCGGTGAAGCGGGGAGGAGGGACAGCGTGAAAGCACGCTGTGTGGGTTGTCCTTCCTTCGCGTGCGCGTGTGCGTGCATGTGTGTGTGAGAGAGCAGGCGGCTGGCCCAGTGTCTCTCTCAACTCAGACACTGCACACCTTTCACAACCCTCAGACGAGGGGGGAGGGGCCTGGGAGAACCACACCCAGCCCCAGCCTACCACAGCCCTCGTCTTCACCGGTGATGTCACTCATTAACATAAAGGGGGCAGGATGGGCGTGCCTAGAAGGGGGTGGGGGGGAGAGAGAGAGAGACTCATGCCTGTACTAGACATGAGTAGTAAAATTAGCAAAAGTGAAACTTGAGGGAAAAGTTTTATTTTTGCACGCACGCAAACCAAAAAAAACAACAACAAAAAAAACATTTGAGATCGGCTGGGCGGGGGATAACATTTGGCTCCAGATTCAACCATTCCTGGAGCCAATCCATCTTATTGGCCCCATCCAAACATCCTAACTACTATTGTAGAGATGGACTTCCTGTGTGTGCTGCCAGCATATCCTGTTTTAAGAGTGCATCCTCTCACACAGTTGTGTCTCACTGCTTAACAGTGACGACGTATTCATCATCGCAAATGTAAACCAGATAATATACTACTGTCGACCAAATATTTATAGATTACATTTTATAAAAATAACCGGTTTCTACTTTGGATATTTTCTTTTTTTTTTCTTCTTCAGTCAGCTATAATAAGTTGCAGAAACAAAATAAAGTGAAGTCAATTATCAAAACACCTCATTTATAACTGGAGAAATAAACATAATTTTACATTTAATAATAAGGGTACAATGTTTTAATTCATCCAACTAATTCTAAAATACAAATAGTAAAAGGTGGCCAAATATCAAACTATACTGAATAAATAATATCCTAAATTATGCATTATTAAATAATCCTAGATAAGAATGGGAACCGTATTTCCCCTAATTGTTAAAATGCTAGCTTCTAGATAGCAATGATGCCATATCTCCTGTTTGGTAGGGTTACGCGATCATAAGGTGCCCACGTGGCCAGGTCCCTCAGGGCAGTCCCAGACACCGAGCCAAGCGCACCCATTCATCCAACAATGACACAATCACGCCTTTCTCATTTCTCCACACCTCAGGGCCAAAAGAATTTGACTCGCATTGTGAAGTAACTATTTACAGACGGTCATTCATCGGTTGAAAATATGTCGGGACGTCATGATGCAAGTCACCAGGCCTCCATAAACTGAGCTAAGTTTAAAAAAAGGACCCTAAATCATATTGAGAGCTCATTCTCCGGTCAAAACAACATACCGTTCCCAATTCACAGGCAGAATTTATAGGCTTTAATTATCAAGCGATATTCGGTTCCAATTAAATGGGGGCACATTCAGATTGACCATAATGTTTAATCACATTAAGCAGAATATTTCATATGTTCAGGTCCTCTCATTTAAATGGGCTGCCACAAAGGATCATTGAGGACTGATGTCCCTCAACCATGGTTGTCACTTCAGGTTTAGCATTGGTGAGGACCAAAACCAGGTTGTGGCCAACCCCAAAACACGCTGCTCCTAACACTAAGGCTACCGGTGTGCGAAGGGACAGGTAGAAAAGCATCCATTAAAATAAAATGTACAAAATGAGTTGTGTTCTTTGGGACACACACACACACACCTAACTATGGGTTAAGCTCTTCCTAGATCAGACTAAAGTTAAAGACGACACGTTTTCAGCCAAGTATCAACAAACAAACCCCAAGACCAAATGTGACACCTTATTAACCGAATCACTGCTTTGGAACGCAGATCGTCACTCTAACTGTGGTCCCCATGACCACATTGTCATGGTGACAGCTCAGGCTTGCGTCGCTGCGATGCTGAATTTCACACCGAAGCTCTGCCCCTCTCACCGTCACATGAGGACATTCCTGTGGGCCGACGCCCACCATCCTTGACTCATACAGTACATTGTAGTGCGGTGCTAGAAGAGCAGTTGTTTGACCACAGTGTCTCGTTTTGCCATTAGGCTTGGACGTAAAAAGTTCACGCCTCCATTATCCTGGCCACGATATTGTCCCCATAATCATCAAAGCAATTTAAAAAAAAGAAATTGGCACTCTAACATTACTGTAGTCACCTTTACATTTAGTTAGGAAACAACTATTTTAATTGTATTATAGGACACATAGGCTACTCTCTCATGTGAATGTTGTGTGTTGTTGTTCAGTTATGAAACCAGTATTTCAACACATCAGATTATACTTTTTTACGTGTGGGATACGATGGGCAAGCCAAGCCTTCAGCCACGTTAACAACTGACTGGAAAAGATGCAGGCTAATAAATAAATTAGGACATCAAGAATGTACAAGAGCTTTGTACAAGTCCCTCATGAAGATTAGCATGCTTGTGCGAGGATATTCATGATTATCCTGATCATGAATATTCACCGCGATAAATTATAGTGGATTATCACCATCGCGATAAATGATCAAATCATATAACGTCCCATCCCTAGTTAAAGCGTGCAAACGAGAGCCAGGGGGTTTCACTGCATGCGTTTGCCCTTTCCTGAACGTCTGAGTAAAGTCCTGTTTTCTGTGAATCCACATCCACAGATGGCAGATGAGAAGGGAGAAACAGTAAGACGGAAAAGGGACGCGAGTTAAGCAGAGAAAAAGGGTGAGTGAAATGACCGGGGGGGGAGAGGGGGGGGGGGGGTGTCACACTTTAGATTTTACATTTTTGTGGCGTTAAATAAATAAAGATTATATAAACAAATGCATGAAAATAAGACCACACATTCCCCACCTTATTACCCTTTGTCCCAACCCCCCCCAACACACAGGGGTGTGTGTGTGTCACTTCCTGTCTGTATGAGAACAGATGGAGTTATGCCAGGAATGTTGGGGTGTGTGTGTGTGTGCGTCCCATGGGGACCAGAACAAGCTGTAGGTTCTGAATATTGACCAACCGGCTCAGGTGTCTCGGCTAGGCTTGCCGTGGGTGTCTGTCATTTAAAGCTGCAGCCCTTCATTTTAAAACAAGCCTGATGCGTCAATAACATATCAGCTGTTATCACACATGTTATCACGTCTTTCAAACCCAGAGAAAAACTGCTTGATTCGCACAATTATCTTTGCTCCAATGCCGTGCCTTGCTCAACGGCACTTTGGCAAGGCAGCAATGTACAAAACACTTTAAGTCTACAGACTTGAGATTTAGTGAAATGCCCTCCCCCATCCAAACGTTGCCTGGATGACCTCACAGTAGTGCTGCTCAATAATGGGGGAGAAAAAAAAAGCATAAATCGTAATTATTTTGGTCAATACTGAAATAACGATAATTTAATATGATTACTCATTAACTTTGGAAAGATGTTGCATTTACTGCACCTAAACAGCGACACTAATGAACAGTGAAAACAACTTCAACTGTGAAATGTCTCTTAATACTTTTCACGGTGATATTTTACTTTCACCCTGTAAAGGCCAAAAGTGGGTGTGCTTAGTCTTTTCAAGGCAACATAAGTTTACTTGCAAAACATAATGTGCAAAGTAATCATTTTCCTCATGATTAAAATGCGATTAATTGCACAGCCCTACCTCACAGCAGGCTTTCCTGGGCTGTTCTGAGGAATGGAGCAGTCCGAATTACCAGAAACGTTGTCAAGCCAACAACCAAGGTCCATGTGAGTCAATACTGCACTTCAGGGGGTAGGGGAAAGAGGGTTATGCTTTCAATACTGCTCTCCTGAAGGCCACACTGACAACAGGAGTTTCAACGATTTCTTTGACTTTATGTCCGAGTAAGTGAATATTAAGGTCAGCGTTTGGCTTTTATGTGAAAATTAACCAACTGCTTTGGTGCATGCCCGTCAGTTCCAAACCTGGACTGTACATGTTCCCCAATAGAAAGCTAGACTTTCACACTCACTTAAAAATGTATTCTGGAGAAAGCATTATGAGATATTTGAACTTTATCAAAACAAAACCTCCCTTCAGTACCACAGGCAGACGCTCCTTCCCCCACAGGCACTGCAAAGACTAGGATAGTGTTGTGTGGTGCGGTCTGCACCACTGTGTTCATATTAACGGAGGGCTTAGGGCTGTGAAGAAACACCAGATTATTTTTTTCTGCATGCAAAGAGAACGGGAATCGAGCGGATGCTGAGGAGATATTCGCTGAATTTGACAAAAGAAAACGCTGACTATACCTTTAAATAGAGCGTTAACAAGCACAGCATTCAGATGAACATGAATGAGGCCGCAAATTGGGACTGGTCTGCACTGAAAACTTTTGAGCGTCTCCTTAGCTGGACAGATCACTATGGACACTCGCCAGGGGTTGCAATGAGATAACAAACAAACCTTACTAGGCCATTCACCATCTGCTATACAGGCCGCTTTGTGCTCTGGCTGGTTAAACTGGGATTGTACGGGGAAAGGGATTTCCTCCGAATACGTACAATGACAGCATTTTCAAACTGAGCAACATATGCAAGCACTCAACAATGTAACGCCATTGGATGTCATTTGGAGCCTTAGTATTTGTCCCTTGCTAGCCAAAACGTGTTCTGATCACCCAAATGTGTGTGTCTTTAACTTTTTTTGTTAAATCAATGTTGAATAATATGAATTTGGCAAACTTACAAGCCTTAGCATAGTTACGGTAAGCATACTGCTAATGATAAGCTACTGGATCTTTATTATAGACTCTTCAGTTGTGCCATATTTAAGCCAAGGACAAAGATTAATTCAAGCGTGTGCACGTGAAGGCTGCCTCACTTGTCTTGTTTTACTGTTAAAATCCACAGTCAATATAGCCTGCAATCAGGAAAATGTCTTCTTGTGATGTCATGCACTCAAGACATCGATTATCATGCTATTGCTGCCTTAAGATTTAAAAATATAATGATAAAATCGATGCTACAACACTAACAAGGTTATGTTCTACATCCAAAGCTTTTAATAGAGGATGTTGTCAAAAATGAGCTGGCAATACAAGCGCTCCTAGCCTAGCTAATGGCGCAGAACGCCGTCCGCACGCCCACAGACACAAACCTACCCACACGCGCCTTCATTGAAAGGGGAGCCGTCTGCGTTGCCATGGCGACCACTGGTTTTATATTTCCCAGGCTATCATATGGCTCCTGCACTATAACCACACACACACACAAAACACACACCTTGCATCAGATAAACTAGGCTCTTAGCCTAGCATTGTTATCATGTTAACCTTCTTCATTCTAAGGCAGAGGTTTTCATTCGCTTTTAATACCAGCCACATATTGTTTTACGGCATTTAAGTAATAAAAAAAAAAAAAACATAGCGTACGTATAAGTATATACGTACGCTACTTATAAAACAACTAAAAATGTGAGTAGACTCGAGTCGACTATGCAAGGTGCTTTATTTCTTGGTATAAGGGGAGAAGCTTTGACTTTGAAAGCAGTCGGTCTATATAGTACACGAAACCAAAAACAGTCATATATGTCAATGTTTATTCCCTGTCGAACACACACACTTTAAATTCTGCAGAGATAAACATGACCTATGCAGAATTTCTCCTAAACCTCAAATCCTTAGAAGAAAGCAGCAAAGATTGAGTTTTGAGGCAACGATGTTCTCCATTCTCTTACAGGAACCTCCGCGTCCATAATGGCCGGAACAAACAGCAGTACAGGGCCAGAATGTTTTTCGGGACTTTCGGGAGACAGTAAAGAAGGTTTCCAGTCTGTACCAGAACAAAGCATTCTGGTAATAAGCACTTTATCCATAAGATTGTCAAGACATGCAGAACGCTCTTGTTCTTTGAACTCCACCACTGGTCATCAGAAACAATAGCCTGTTTACTATGGGGAGGCGGGGGTTTAATACTTTCAATACTGCCCTCCCAGAGACCGTGCTCACAGGAGTTCCAGTGATTTTTTTGACTTTATGTCTGAGCATGTGAATATCTTAAGATACGAGTTAGGCTTTCATGTGAACAATAACCAACTGTGTGGGTGTATGGCCAGTCACTTCCAAAACTGAACTGATAGAATCCATATGATTCCCAAAACGCTGAGGAAGCTTGTATTCCACCACTGGTTACCGATACAATGGCCCGTTTTACTGGGGATGGGGGATGTGAGCTACAAGCACGATTACACCGTCTATACCTAGCAAAGGGGACCAGGACAGTGAAGTCATCGACCTCCGCTCGCTGGTCACGTGACCAGTCAGCAGAGCAGCATCAGACCAACGCCGCCAGGCCAGAACCAGGAGGGAGGGGGGAGGCGTAATATGAAGGAGGAGACGTTAGAGCAGAGGAAAGGGGAGGGAAAGACGAGAGAATAGGAGGAAAAGACAAAGGAAGCTGGAGAACGGAAGGCAGAGTGAGGGATAGGCTGAGAAAGAAGGCGTGGCTCGCGTTTAAGCGTTCCTTTCCTTTCCACTCGACTAATAGCTACAAAATGTTACATAATGCATTTATTTCAACAGATCTGTGATTTCTTATGCTGAAACGCAGAAGGACCTCTTTATGAATACTGGTGATGCAACTACAATTTTCACAAAAGAAGTCAGCATGTGAAAGAAAGAGGGGGAAAAAAACTCAGAAGTATCAATTAGTTGCTTTACAACGTAGTCCTCAACTAAGAAAAACAAACCCTCTGTCTGATAAACCTAGTGCATGGGGGTGGGGAAGACTCCCCTTGACGTCCATCACACCTCTGACCTACACAATGCACCAACATTTAACTACAGTTGTTGGGGGAGTTTAAAAACAACCTCAACCGACAATGGTCTAGCCAGTTAAGAGGCATGAGAATAATATACTCATAGATTAATGAGTCTCGAGCCGCTATCCCCCCCACCTACACACACACACACACACACCTCCTGCATATTTAACTGTATAGTGTGAATTATTTAGTGAAGTGGGACACTAGGGAAACAGTTGGCCATCACTGGACTGCAAGTGATCACATGCACGTAAAAACACACCTTGTAACTGGAAATCTAATCCAACAAGACTGAAGATAAACCAGGAGTTTCTTATAGTCGTGTAAAGTGAAGAGAAGACAACATTGCCGACATAAGTTGCCAACAATAGGTTGGAGTTACTCTTGCGAAACATCCTTTCCAAAGCCGTATTACGGCCTGCAAAGTGAACTTTGGAAGGATTCACCCAGAAGGGTGAAACACATCAAAAGGAACACGTGAACTTCACAGCCAAACAAGTTGCACATTTAGCTTTAACAGCAAAAACATCAACAAACTGTATTTACGAAGATCAGGGTTTGATAACACTCCGTGAGAAAAAGTATGGATGTTATCAACTGAATGTCTAAAGTGCTAAACCAAATGTTAAAGCTCTATACAGATATAGCCTACAGCATCTGTCATATAGACGCAAATCAATTACCATATTTAATACAACCTTCAATAAGGAAACATTTATCTTTGTTAAGATAAAAAGGGTATAAAGAGCACTGCCCACATCACAATAAACTGATACAAGAGGTTCAGGGTCAGCGCAAAATTCCTTTCAGCCTCAGTTAAACATGGACGCCTCTAGATACTGAAATAAGGTTGAATGCTGCTGCATTAGATTAAAGTGGGAGCTAGGAAACTAAACTAAAACGTGACTTCTTCAGAAAGATTGCAAATGAATGGCCATTTAAATCACACTTTCATGCAAGATTTCCCTGGGCCAGGGTCTACTGTAGATAGATGAATCTGGCATCACAGCAACATACGTGAACACACAAGCAAACCATTAAAATACAGTTCTCTCTGCACTCCTTAGATGAGGTTATGGTTATAGTAGAAAATAATGTAGTTCTGTGCATCTGCAGAACTCTGATGCTTTCAAAATAAATCACAACTTTGCACTGGAATGCACTAACAGCAGAGTAAGAAATACTTTATATTTAAAACCTTATTACCATCAACAAGTTACTCCTCATTAATGTCAAATTCTGTCAAGATCAACCCTTAAGCACTAAATGAAGTATGGATCCTGCCAGAATGAATCTCACTAATTAGCACGATGCATAATCACAAGGTGGGTAGAGTGAATAATATGCTGTGTCACTGTACAGGGATAAAAAAAAAAAACTGTGGCACATCCTGATCTCAACTACCGCAGCACTTCGCTCACACGCTGACTGGTTCTGCAATAGGATGAATATTCCACTGTCATCTACGAGGTCCAAAAAGGCGAGGTTTCAGCCAGGTGGGAAAAGAAAGGTTTTCATCACGAACTATGGGGATCTTTGCCGACGATGATTGATTTACAATGTATCACACAAATAGGGATGGATATTCTGTCAAATAAATAGCACAGCTAAAAAACTATCAATATTATTTAATGTTCAAGGTATTCGTAGGGAATCAATTATCGCCTGTCAATTCCACAGGCGGTGGAATTGAAGGTTAAAGCTACATTCTCCCTTTAATTATAGGAGTAAAGGCCACTATCACATAGCAGGCTGAGTAATTAATACAATAGTCAGTCCAGGAACTATAAATCCCCAAATACTGCCGTGGTTGCAAATGTGTCAGATGGGCATCTCTTTTAGAATGCCAACGGGCAGCCATATTGGAGAGGGCGGGGCCACGTACCTGCGAGAGCCTTGATGCGCGAGCGCTCGAACAGGCGTGCCGAGCTGTTCTCGTTGTCCCACTCGTCCGTGTCCCAGCGGTTGTTGACGCCATCGCTGTACTGCTGCTGCTGCTGGATGTCCATGTGGTCGAGCTCCGCCGCTACCGTTGTCATGGTGACGTCCCCGCCTGCGACAACCCCCTCCCACCAAACGATGAGCTGATTGCTTGACTTGCTGTTGGGGTGTTGGTTGTCGTCTCACGCGTGCTCCGCGGCCGGGGCTCTGGGCTGCTAGCTAGCTAGCGCGGGGTCGCGCTGCACATCCGAACCTGTGCAGATGGAGGAGAAGAGATGGAGAAGGTTAAAGGTGAGTTATAGGTGTCTTTGGGACTGCCTGAAAACAAAGCTTTCAGCAAAAGGCATATCTTTATCATTTATTGCACTTTGACAGTCACCAAAATGTATTCTTCTAATGCTTTTTAAGTTTTATTGTGTCTTTTGAAACGGACCTATGCCCAACATAATTATACACCAGAAGACCGGGAAGTACATATTTAACAGATTTGATAATGTACAACATTGCACAAATTCAAGTTTTCTGTGTCCTTAATGTCCCATGGATTTCCTTGACGGCAAATGGCTGTGCTTTTCCATTTGTGCCACTAAAGCAGAGCTCTGCATCGAGGTAAAACAATATCCATTAGTTCATTACTGTGGGGTTGCACTTGGTATTCACAATCACTTCTCTGGACAGTCTGGCATCAGCCCTATGCACTTTGCTAAGTCATTCTAGGGTGCTGTTATCTGCTTGCCCACACTGCCCCCCACTGGATACAAAATCTAACTACACAAGCAATGGCATACAGAGGCAGAGCAATTGGCACACATTTCTGCTGTGCAAGCAAGCATGCATAGCCACACAAACTATTCTGGCTGATTAGAACACACTGGGCTACAGAATTCTCATTAAACCTACTGAACCCACGGCACTGGCTCTCTCAATGCCCATAAAAACAAAACAAAAAAACAACAACAGAATTTATGGCAACTTTACAAAATCGCAGCCAGAAAAAAAAAAAGACCACCGATAGGAAAAGTTCTTTCGGAAACGACACTTGAACAAAGCCAGCATGGTGAAAGGGCGTGTGCTTTTCAGGCCCGGATGCACAAAACTGCAAATCAATCAATCAATCAATCAATCTTTATTTATATAGCACTTTTCATACAAATTCATGTAACACAAAGTGCTTCA
>JAODOY010042715.1:0-10199 GCA_025399855.1 Forbesichthys papilliferus | reverse complement strand
CTGTTGGCTACATCTTAGTTAACTGTAGCTAACTGTAGCCTACATCTTTAACTGTAGCTAACTGTAGCCTACATCTTCAACTGTAGCTAACTGTTGGCTACATCTTTAACTGTAGCTAACTGTTGGCTACATCTTAGTTAACTGTAGCTAACTGTAGGCTACAGCTTAGTTAACTGTAGCTAACTGTAGCCTACATCTTGAACTGTATCTAACTGTTGGCTACATCTTTAACAGCAGCTAACTGTTGGCTACATCTTAGTTAACTGTAGCTAACTGTAGCCTACATCTTTAACTGTAGCTAACTGTAGCCTACATCTTTAACTGTAGCTAACTGTAGCCTACATATTTAACAGCAGCTAACTGTTGGCTACATCTTAGTTAACTGTAGCTAACTGTAGGCTACAGCTTATTTAACTGTATCAATATTTATTTTTATAGCACTTTTCACACAAAGCAATGTAACACAAAGTGCTTCACACTATAAAAGCTTTAAAAACAACACTGTACAGACGACAATAATGCCATAGTGCCACTATCCAGTCCACACCACACACACATGCACACAAACACACTCGCATACAGACAAAATAAAAAGACAAGAGAAACCTGAGGAGAGGAAACGCTACCTTACGCTAATTTGCCATGAGGAAACGAAGCCAAGAATCACAAAATGTTAAAATTTATGAATTAATAAAAAATATTAATACAAATTATAAAACACTAAAATAAAATAAATAAGTATAAAATAAATATATGGGAACCATAATATATCATATAGACTGATAAAACAAATGTAAGAACATACATAATTTTATATATAAATATACAAATAATAAAAATAAAATGTATCAATTTCAGCTAAAATCCTGGTTGAAAAGGCAAGTCTTTAGTTTGCTTTAAAGTAAAGCAGGTATTCAGGTAGGCTGTTCCATAGACGTGGGCCATGATATTGAAAAGACGCCTCACCAAGAGTTTTTGTTGAGACTTAAGAAATTATTAAACAGTCACTATCAGAGGACCTGAGGGTTCTGGGAGGTTCATAAGACAACTGTAGCTAACTGTAGGCTACCTCTTAGCTAACTGTAGCTAACTGTATGCTACCTCTTAGCCAACTGTAGCTAACTGTAGACTACCTCTTAGCCAACTGTAGCTAACTGTAGGCTACCTCTTAGCTAACTGTAGGCTACCTCTTAGCTAACTGTAGCTAACTGTAGGCTACCTCTTAGCCAACTGTAGCTAACTGTAGGCTACCTCTTAGCCAACTGTAGCTAACTGTAGGCTAGAGCTTAGCTAACTGTAGGCTACCTCTTAGCTAACTGTAGGCTACCTCTTAAACAACTGTAGCTAACTGTAGGCTACCTCTTAGCTAACTGTAGGCTAGATCTTAGCTACCTGCAGATTTGCTAGTGCAAAATGATGCTATCCATCATGTGACAATAGATAAACATCCATCGTTTCATATAACTCGCTATGTTTTTCTCCATTTGGATGGTGCTCTGCTCTCTTCCACACTCACGGATGCAGGCAGGACATTTGCGTGAACTACAAATATGGAGGAGAGTTAACGTGACACAGAATGGGGCAACGGTAAAACAGGAGGACTGTGGCCAGACTTACTGTGCACCTGTCGGTCATAAACGATGTATTCATTGAACTTACAGAACATGTGCTCTATTGTGATATGAATCCTCTGGATAGGAAATTACTTCCAGATATGAGATTTTGGTCATATCGCACAGAACTATAAATCTGTGCTGCCGGTGGCTTGATCTCATCTCAATAAATCTACTTGTGAAATTAAGGTTTTACGCTTAACATGACCTTGTTAAGCAGATAACATATGATTGTCACAAGGCTAAGTAATGTAATAAAATTTAAAAAAAACACCAAAATATCTTTGTGGATGGCCTCTCGTGACTTTGCTGAGAACA
This sequence comes from Forbesichthys papilliferus, assembly GCA_025399855.1. Classification (NCBI taxonomy): domain Eukaryota; kingdom Metazoa; phylum Chordata; class Actinopteri; order Percopsiformes; family Amblyopsidae; genus Forbesichthys; species Forbesichthys papilliferus. The sequence continues at coordinate 8,268 of JAODOY010042715.1, read as the reverse complement.
GGACAACAGCCACAACAGACTGTTCTTGTATCAGTTGAATTCCTTAGATATGGGACTGATGTACTGCGCTTGCTCCCCTGTTGAAGCTGCTCTCAAGCTGTTCCCACTCTGAAACTCTGCCCTGCTGGTATGCACCTGTAGCTGACCTTGTGACAAGCTGTCATTGTTCACTTGTACCTGGGAAGGACTTGACTCACTGTTTGGCAGCCTAACAGTGTAATTGGTCTGTTAACATGAGTAAACACATGCACAAACATGATGTGTGTGTGTGTGTCTCTATTCCAGTTTGATTCATATGTTAATTTAATTCTGCCCACTCTGGCTAATAAATATACACTATACCTTAGGTTAATTACTGACAAGTTGACCTATAGGCTATTAGCAATTTGTGGAAATGTGCTGTGCTGTCAAATCACATTTTTTCTGTGCAGGGCCGTATATTCATTACATGTTGCTGCTACGTAGGCTAGTTGTTAGGAGAGCGCAGGGTGAGAGGTCAACTGTCTTCTTTGCCATCACGCAGTGCACCAGAGGCATTTTAAAAGTTTGAAGAGATCAGGGGCGTAGCCCAGACACAAACCCACCGAACATCGAGCGCAAAATAGGCCTACATCCTAGGCCTTAAATTATTGTACCGATACATTTTTGATCGAACACTGTTCTGTTTCAGTAACAACTCCTGCATCTATATTCTGTCGATTCATACTATACTATTGGTTTTTAATGGTGTCTTCATAATATTTTACTAGCTATAGCGCTGTCTTCCCTGGTATCTTTAACTCTTTGTTGTCTCTGTCCTTTGGTGTTTACATCATATTTTAATGTCTGTCTCTTTCCCTTCATCTAAGCCTATTGTTGTATCTTTCGTCACTATTTGTTGTCTGTCTGTCTGTCTGTCTCCATGACATTGTAGGCACTATGCTGTCTGTCTGTCTGTCTCCATGACATTGTTTGTTCCTCGTTTCTTCGTCATATAACTGTTGTCTGTCTTTCCTGGTCATTCATCTCTAGCTCTGGTACTGTATATTTAGCCTAATTGACTGATGCAGAGTTTATTGTAATTATTTAAGGGTAAAAAGAACACTTTATAAATGTTTATGACCAAATCTTCTCACTAAAAGAAAACACGTTTTAGATTTAAACAAAACCTTCTTGTTGTGCATGTCACCCACAGCCTACACCAAGGAGACGAAGTCGCGTTAAATAGAATCCTCCTTATGATTGCAAGATACGCATTGTCTGCAGCTTGAGTGTGACGCAAATTCAAGTGCGGCCCACCACTGGTTCTGACCAATCAGCGTCGTAGCTTTAGGTGTGACGTTAGCCGACGGTGAATTACAATCACTGTCAGTTCATCCAATCACCTGCCAAGTATCTTTTTGAGGTGCCTGTCCTTCACTAAACAGTTTTAATGGCCGGCTCCCCAGATGGTTGTGTGTAGCAAACCATGTGACATGATGCACCTGTTGTTTCAGCGCATCATATTCAATAACTTTACACTAGTATACTTCCAAGGGTGGACCTTAACCCTCGCGCTGTCCTAAGGCATTTCAGCAGACTAGCAGCAGAGGGAGCAAACCGCGGAATGTCATACGTCCGTGTTGTGGTTGCTGACCTCTACTGGCAAGTGCACCGGGTCATTTTGACCCATAGGACAGCGCGAGGGTTAAGAAATGTTGGCATTAGCTAAAATGTTACTAGCCCTGTTTGGTACACACACATTGGTAGTTTCTATAAACGATTTCCTTATTGCATATAGTACAGTGCTCCCCCACCCCGGGCCTCTTCCCCCACCTTCCTATAGGGTGCGGGAACAACCCTGCTGTGTTTTACTAATGATTTGTAGTCGACTCAGCAGGTTTTTCTGCATGCATAAGGATTCCCAAACACATACTTGGTGTACTACATTACATACAGGCACACACACACACAAAGATGAACACACTCCTAGCTGCACATACACACATACATACATACATACATACACACACACGTTGTTTATGTAGCCAGAGCAGGCTTGTTTGCCTGTAATTTCCACTGTATTCTGAGCGATTGCATTGCGTATTGATGCGCTGTGTATATGGTGCCTTGTGTGCCCACCCCCCCCGCCCTTAAGGACGTCCCCCGTATTGCCAGGCCGTTGTCGCTAGTAACAAAATGTTCTGCCTGAAGAAAACTAGCTTGCCTGCAAACAAAGGGCAGATAGATAATAATAACAACGTGGGAGGCAGAGCAGGCTAAAATGAAAGGCTAGCAAAAACTTCTCACCCCTCGTCCCTAAACCCGGAAGCACTTCTGCTCGGGAGCCATGGCAACCGCAACGTCGTTAGCCCTGAGTCAGCTACCACATGTCTACGTGTGAGTGTGCGTGCACACATCTCCACGTTTTAATTTCCTGTTTTGTGAAACAAGCACTCTTGCATATAATCTGCTGTGCTGTCTGTCTCTCTGTCTGTCTGTCTGTGTCTCGTGCGCAGGCAACGTCCACATGTCTGCACGCCGACCGCAACGTTTGCATCACACACTCCTCTTTAGCCTCATCCCCGCCCCCCCCCCCCCCCCCCCCCCCCCTTAAGGTTCTTCTCTGCTACAGGGGAAAACAAGACCACTTTTCTGCCTCAATAATTGAACTGTGCAACGAGTGCCTGTGTGTGTTTGTGTGCTTGTGTGTGTGTGTGTGTTAACATGTAATCATTTATATGTGTGTCCGTGCAGAGCAGAGCACTGGTTGCCCTTGTTGGGACATGAGTGACTGTAAATACTTAATTACAGAGACACGTGACACATTTAAACAGCCATATCTGGATTCAGGCGTATGCTGTACATAGTATACTAATTATTATTATTACTATTATCATTATAATTAAATTTGTTTTTTACGCAGCTGTGCTTACACTGCAAAAACGATTATCTAACTTAGTGAGATAATCTTGTTTTTAAATTTAAAATGTATTTGGACTTGTTTCTAATATAAATGGCTTATCTAGTGACTTCATTGAAGTAAGTGTGCACTTAATGTAAGAAATCTTATCAAGTGAATTTGACTTAATGCACTGGCAGCTCCAAATTTGATTGAATCCAGCTCACAACTAATATATTTGCACTTATATTTGATAGGGCATTTTTTGCAGTGTAGCGGTGTCTGATGTAACCGCTGTGAGCCACAGCCGTCCAACCCATGAATGAACTCAGTGTTCCGTTGTAGCCAGTGTTGCTACACACGCTCTACTCATTAGCTCTGCCCACGCTAAGCATGACTCATGCTGCCTTCGGTCGAAGAGCATATACATTCACTATGTTGTTTGCGTCAACGTACCGACTAGGTAGAATGTGCAGCGGGTGATGTGTGCTACGATATATGGGTGACCTTCACAGAACTGCATTTTTAAAAAAAATAACTGTTTGGAAAAATAATTATTAACTTATTTAATTTATAACCTCAAATGGCAGTTAAAAGGAACGCGGTTTAATAAGATGCTAGCTAATAGCCCCTTTGTTAGTACCACAGGTCATAGCTGTGTGATTGAACGGCTGAGGCTTGGGAGGTTCGGACGTGTGTTGGAGATGGCGGGCGGTGTGAAGTACATTGTGATGACACAGCAGCGGGGTCAAAGGTCGGCGGCGCGCCGATGTCACGCCCTGTTGCACGTGCCCGTCCCTTACGGAGTACAATCAATCCCTGACCTTTGACCTGCTGTTTTATCGTAATCTATCGGCGGTGTCTATGCTCGAATCGTGAATTATTACAAGATGGGCGGAGGGGGTGAAGGGGGGAAGGGTACTGTTGCAACAGACCGTTTGTGGTTTCACAAATCTCACCTTGAAACTTCACTGACCTTGGTAGAGGTAGGGATTAGCCATCTTGCTCATGGATGCCTATAGGCCAGGTATGTTGGAGACCGAATGCCGCTTCCACGTTGTGAGTCACCGGGATAAATAAAGGTCTTACTAGACCTCGCCGGTCGTGTCGTCACGGGAGCACTTCAGTCTAAAACTCTAAAGTGAATAGGGTCGCAGAATGGCATTTTTCTTATCGTTTCGTTTTAGTTTATGCCATGCTCCCGTTTTATTCACTGCTAAAAAATGGAGCCTGTGGCATACATTTCAGATATGTTGAGGTCTTCATTTTCAAGGTATATGCTGTTTGCTAACTGCAAAATGAAAAGGTAAACTACCGGCGCAGATTACACGTGCCACAGCTTGAAAGCTTTAAATAAAGCGGGTGCGAGCGGGTGACCTCAATTTAATTCGTATCTTCTCGTTTCTGACCGTAAAGTGCCCTATCCCTTCGGAAGTAGTAGTTTTAATAGGTACTATTGTATAGGTATTTATTATTATTTAGTGTTAATAATAAATAAATTGTCGTGAATATGAATCATGGTGTTATGAAAACGTGTCAAATGAATACTGTGAGACTGGGTGTGTGTGTGTGCTATTAAATAACATTGTTGACACCTTGCTGGACTGACAAATTGAAGATTATTAGGATTATTAATAATATTGCTAAATGAACTGAAGATACTGAAATGTGTTACATATTAGCTACTGTAGCTGATACCACCTTTCCCTTCTCATAGCTTGCTCTAACATGCGCTGCAACCTGGCCTTGACTTGAGCTGAACATGCTCTACATGCACAGGATTAAAATAATTCTCCCTTAACTGGTGTATGTTTATTCAATCTTGTGTTTCCTGTGTGTGTGTGTGTGTGCGCGCGCGTGTGTGTGTGTGTGTGTGTAGTGCTGCTGACCTGGGTGAACTGTGCCAGTGTGCGGTGGGCCACAAGGGTGCAGGACATCTTCACAGCGGGCAAGCTGCTGGCCCTCGCCCTCATCATCGCCATGGGGATAGTGCAGATCTGCAAGGGTAGGTGTCTGGGCTGTGCACACACACACACACACGCGCAAACGCACACACACACACAGTATATATACACACTTTATATATATACACACACACGCACACACAGTACATATACTGTACATATATACACACACACACAGTACATATATACACACACACACAGTACATATACTGTATATACACACACAGTACATATATACACACACACACACAGTACATATACTGTATATATATACACACACACACACTGTACATATATACACACACACACTGTACATATATACACACACACACACAGTACATATACTGTATACACACACACACACTGTACATATATACACACACACACAGTACATATACTGTATATACACACACAGTACATACAGTATAATGTATATACACACACACACAGTACATATACTGTATATACACACAGTACAAACAGTATAATGTATATACACACACACACAGTACATATAATGTATACACACACACACACACACACACACACACACACACACACACACACACTCACTCACACACACACTCACTCACACTGCGGTCACCGAGGACACTCATCGGGTTCCAGTGCAGTGGGACATCCCACAGACGCCCCATGGGGTTCACTGAGTCGCTGCCCCCAGGCCAGCTTAGCCGGGGGGGGGGGTCTCTGGGTTTACCAAACGTCTCTGTGCAGCTTTGCAGTCATAATACACCTCGGGGTCCCGTCGGTTCAGGGGATATGGGGGGCTCAGGGCCCACTGCTCGGCCAGTAAGCTGCGGGCTCGTCAGAATAAACATCGGGGGGCCGTCTCTATACAGGACTTGCTGTGAGGACAATGAGGACTGTCGGTGGGAACGGACGGTGGGAGAGAAGGGCCAAATGTTGTCACCGTCAGGGCTGAAGCAGGCAGGGTGCACCCAAACGCACGACACTCAGGGATTCTTGGCAATACGTAAACAGGGCTGACATCAAACAATAATCCGACAAGGGCAACAGAACACACTAGGGCTTAAATACCAGATGACAAGACAAACCACGGGGCACAGACAAGGAGTGGCAGGTGAAACCAATGACAATTAACATGGGCAAGACCAGGAACACCGGGGAAACACAGACTGGAACACAAGGCAGAAAATATGGGAGAAAACATGGTGGCCAGCAGAACATGACAGTCACAAGGCTTCACGGAGAGAGAATGGCTTATCCTAATTCTAAGATAAATGTGGAGAACTAAAGCATTCCTGAATGCTGATATTGAATGGCCCATCGCTCAATGACGAGGAATTATTTAGTATAAATTAATAAATTATTTAAATTGAGAAGAGAGAGACGAGATTATATTTTAGTAATTGGAAGATTTGTTCATATTTACATTACATTTTTGCCTATTAAGGAGTCTCCAGTGACTTCCAATTGATAGCATCTGATACACCGTGCACAAATGATTGGGTTAGCTTACAGAATCACATAATCACGCCATGTATCACACAGCATGCCCCCCATCAATAGTGTTTACAGTACATCGTCTGTTGCGCTGATTAAACGCAATCGCTACTAGCTACTTAAGCGCTTTTAAACAAAAGCTACATGGCCCTCCACTGTCTTTCTATCTCTCCTTCCCGCCCATTATCAATAGACACGCTGCCGTCATTGCCCTTTAACAATCCCCGCTCTCTCTCCCTCCGTCTCCCCCGGTGACCTCCAGGAGAGTACTACTGGTTAGAGCCGGCCAACGCCTTCGAGCCCTTCCAGGACTACGACGTGGGCCTGATAGCGCTGGCCTTCCTGCAGGGCTCCTTCGCATACGGGGGGTGGAACTTCCTCAACTACGTGACGGAGGAGCTGGTTGACCCCCACGTGTAAGACGCTTACCGGAGCATGATTAGTCGCCTTGTGGGGGGATGGGGAAGGAGGTGGGGAGGGGGTGCTTTTGGGTAATGCTCTTCACCGGAGCCAACACTAATAGAATTACCTGCTCAGGGTGGGGAATGTTGAGGGGGAAAATTTCACTGAAATAGCGGTAAAAGGTTCTAATATGACGTATTACTTGATGATTACTTGATTATTACTTACTACTTACTACGTGATTTTTATTTACCTAAGATGTTTTGGCGACTCAGATATATCTTAATACCTGACCTATAAATGTTCAGGTGAATCATGAAAAGGTTGCTTGTTCATCTCCCTGTCTTAGTTCTAAGGTCCATGTTGACAGCTAGGCCCTCTCTCGTGTGTCCCGCAGCAACCTGCCGCGTGCCATCTTCATCTCCATCCCGCTGGTGACGTTCGTCTACGTCTTCGCCAACATCGCGTACGTCACGGCCATGAGCCCCGCGGAGCTGCTCGCCTCCAACGCCGTTGCCGTGGTGAGTGGCCATGCCCCGTGTCCTCACGGGAATACAGGCCCCTCCATTGCTAGAATCCTCTGTTGCCATCTAGTGGTCACTTTTTGTAAATGCACAAGGGTCAACATCAAAGCATTTGTGTTGTATCTTAGTAAAACTAGATTTAAACAGCGCTGCTTTGTATGTAACATGCCTTACAACCACTTTGCCCCCCTGTACCCTTCCCCCACCTCCCTGCCACCATGGCAGACGTTTGGGCAGAAGCTGCTGGGCGTCATGGCATGGATCATGCCCATCTCCGTGGCCCTCTCCACCTTCGGAGGAGTGAACGGCTCGCTGTTCACCTCCTCACGGTCAGTCGGCTCGCTAACGATTTGCAGACTTGCTACTGTAGCTCCTGTTGTTGTTGTTGTTGTTATTTATTATTACAGTTATTTGTCAATTATTTTGCCCTGGTGTTTCTTCTAAAAATAATCCTCAACCACATTGTATTATTAAAATATTATAAAAATATAAACGTCATTACAAATGATTATAAAATACTTTTCAAGGCAAAATACTTTTACAGCAACCCATTTTAACGTCCTTAACATTTGACGTTTGTTTTAATCACACTGGCGCATCAGAGGGGTGGGGTTCATGTGTTCACACTCACAAAAACTGCAATTCGTGCAACACTAAACCTAAGCCAGGGGTGTTATCGAGTGCTGTCGGAGCTCCTGACCCCCGGTCCGACAGTTTCCTGACCAGCCCTTTCCACATCCTGTCCCCCCCGTCCCCCCACTTCCCCTCCTCCTAACTGGACCCTGTGTGCCCCTGGGCTGCCTGCACCTTCACATCCATCACGCCCGGTCACGTCGGTTCTCCCTTACTCCGCTGCAGGTTGTTCTTCGCTGGAGCCCGGGAGGGCCACCTGCCCAGCCTGCTGGCCATGATCCACGTCAAGCGCTGCACCCCCATCCCAGCGCTGCTCTTCACCGTGAGTGGGGGGGGGGGGGGGGGGGGGGGGGGGGGGGGGGGGGGGGGGGGGGGGGGGGGGGGGGGGGGGGGGGGGGGG
>JAODOY010042704.1:0-19985 GCA_025399855.1 Forbesichthys papilliferus | reverse complement strand
CAGGCACATTTTCCTCTGTACAAAGGTGTGGGCGTTTGGCAGGCTGTGTGTGTGTGTGTGTGTGTGTGTGTGTGTGTCTGCGTGTATTCGTATTCGTCACTCTATACTGGATCTAAAAGTGGACAATGGAATCAGTCCACACAAAAAACCCTTTGATCAATAAATGATGCCTTGGTCCACCTGGTTCATTGAATAACCAAGTGTGGACCTATGAATTATTATTTTTATTATTTTTTATTATTAAATTATTATTAGTAGTATGCATGTCATGGAGGACACTCACTCTAGCCCCAGCTTATAGGGGCATCACCTGCACCCTTATAGGCTGGGGCTATAATGACTCTTCCATGACATGCAGATAAAATGGTAATTTCTTGTTAAATTTATGATTTCACTGTTTGCCTATATGAGGTTTTGATCACAGTTCACAGCCCAAAGTTCAATTACTGTCAAAGGGACAAGTGGTGTTTCAGGCACTGGTTTTACTGTGCAATATTTCTCCATACAACACGATGGAGTATCCTAACAACACTCCAGGTCTTGGTCTTCTGTGCCAGGGTCTTGAATAGATCTTCTACTGTGCTCAGATGAGAACTCAGGCGGTGGTTTTGTTCTCCTATATGTTCTTGTTCAGTCAGAACTCCTCTCTCCCTATCTGTCCACTGCTTCTCCTTCAGCTCCTTTGCATCCAGGTGAGTCCTAGTCTTGCAGAGCCACTCTTTAGTTGCGTAAAGTCTGGGAAACAACGCTGGTTAACTGCCTCAGGACCCACCCATACAATACTGGGCAGGAGAGGTGTTTTGATTGACATGCAGGACGACCAACTTTCAACAAATAGCTCAATGACAAAATCAGACATTATTAAACATATTATACTGAGGACCAACACGAGACTGGAGATACTGGTGAAGGTCGTAGAAGAGGTCCTGGGTCCTAGGGGAGGTCCTGGAGAAGGTCACTGGTCTTGGAGGAGGTCCTGGTTCCTGCAGGAGGTCCTGGAGGATGTCATCGGTCCTGGAGGAGGTCGTGGGTCCTGCCGGAGGTCCTGGGTCCTGGGGGAGGTCCTGGAGGAGGTCATTGGTCCTGGAGGAGGTACTGGGTCCTGGGGAATGTTCTGGAGGAGGTCCTGGGGGAGGTCCTGTAGGAGATCATCGGTCCTGGGTAATGTTCTGGAGGAGGTCCTGGAAGAAGTCCTAGGCCATGGAGGAGGTCCTGGGAAAGGTCCTGGGTCCTAGGGAAGCTCCTGGAGGAGGTCCTGAAGGTGTTCCTGGGGGAGGTCCTGGGTGATTGAGGAGGTCCTGGAGAAGGTCCTGGGGGAGGTCCGGGAGGAGGTTCTGAAGAATGTCCTGGGAGAGGTCCTGGAGGAGGTGGAGGAGGTCCTGGGCCCTGGGGAAGGCCCTGTAGGAGGTCCTAGTGTGTGGCAGCAAGAGAACCTTCTTCTCCTCCTGCCAGTTGTGTCATATGGCCAGGCTCCTCCTGCAGGCTGATGATGCTATGGCCTTCAGTACACTGTTGTTCTGAAGACCCTTTTTCCTGCCAAGGCTACAGTACACTTTAACATACTGTAACAGACACTACTATACAATACACATGAACATAACAGACACTTCTGGTAAAGTTGCTCTGTCTGTATGTGTGTGTGTGTGTGTGTGTGTGCATGCCGCCTATGTATATTTCCATATACGAATAGTCTAATATTGTAGTTTGCTAAAAACACAGCTAGATCGTCAATTTATTCCACTTTTCCTAATCAGCAAAGGGACCAAGCATGTCTCCATACATATTCATGGTGTTCTGGAGACCCAGAGCTAAGATACATTTACAGCCTACATTTAGCATATTAGTCCTAATGTTATTAGACCAGCAAACACAATTTAGCCAAATATAAGTCACACATAAGTCATTTAGAAAATGAGACAATATTAATTGTGTGATCGTCATCCTGTTTTAATAGCGTTTGTGTGATAGCACTTCAATCTCCGGAATTGGATGCACCCGGGTGAATAAATTAGTGCAATCCATGTATGACTAGATTCTTTGTCATGGACACACTCTGCGCAAATCTATGCAAATGTCTTTGTAAGAGAGGATAAGATAAAGTCTTCTTGGCTATGACAAAGCACTTGATGATCAAACCCTTCCCCGACACTGTGGCCTGGTGTCATTATCACCCTCTCAAAGGGAAGATAACATGAGAAGAGATGATGAGGCAAAATGGACAGAAAAGACAGAAAATATTCAGATGCAGCTAAATGTCCATGATGCAGTTGTATTGTTGTCTGCCAGGCACAGACATGCAGAGGTCACCCATGGCATAACCAAACATTGTGACAAGGCCTGATTGTTGACACGATACAATGCTGACCCATCACCGGACTCCAAACGTTGGCCTCATACATACAGCACGTCATTCTTGCCATACTTCTCTCAGTGTAAGTAAGTAAGTAAGTAAGTAATTAAATAATTAAGCTGATTCATAGAGCACTTTTCACAGATATATAATCACAAAGGGCTTTACATTATTAAAAACGTCAACATAAATATAGGAGATAACTGAATAATAAGCAATGAGGAATAAGAAGGATACATAAACAAGAACAGAAAATTTGAACCAAAAAATGTAAAATGGCCATTAATTCCATAAATACATATATACAAATGTTAACTATTAATGAATTAATAAAGAAATAAATAAATAAATAAATAAAATAAATAATCATAAAAAAAAGAAGAAAATCTCAGATCTGTCTCTTATTTTCTCCTGGATTCTTCCTTCCAACTTCTGTCATCTGTATCTTCTTCTCCTCGTCCTGTTCTCTGCTCCTTTTCTCCCCTCTCCCCTCTTCCCCCTTATACCATATACCTCCATCCTCCCTCCTAGCCCCTTGGCCACCCCCCACCCCCCACCCCCCTCGCTCCTCTCTGCCTGGTATTGATTAGAAGGCAAACCTCTAATCTCCTTAAGGTCATTAGGAACACTTAATTAAAACCTAGTTAGAATGCCTTTGTTCAACCAAAGCAAATTGCAGCTGTTCAAATGCGATTAGTGTGATAACATAAAATATTGTCGTGGGGGGGAAAATATTATTAGAGAGGCGCACGTAGAAATGTTTTTTTCACAGAAATGTTTACCCGATTTGAACGAATGAAGTTCGTCAGCACACAGTGGAAGTCTATGCGTTTGTGTGAGCGTGTGTGTGTGTGTGGGTGTGTGTGTGTGTGTGTGTGTGTGTGTGTGTGCGTGTGTGTGTGTGTGTGTCTGTGCGTGTGTCTGTTTACATGCTTTTCTGTGCTCAAGTGAGTTTTAAAAAGCTTTGTGTTACTGAATAGAAGGGTTATAGCATGTAACTTGCCTAAAGAAAGAATACAGTATAGTGAAGTGACCATTTTGTGCAGTGTGTCAGTCTGTAGTTTTCTGTCAGCAAAAAATGCAATGTCCCACAGTAGAAATGTCACAGACAAGCTGTTTCTGGCTCTTCTAAGTTTGATGTCACCATTTTCCCCTCATAGTTAGCCTATGGGCATCAGCTTGGGTGTGCTGTTCTGGCCACAGACAGTGTCCAACACAACTACGTTGGCTGACTTGTGACAAATGCTGGTTTAAGATTGGGATGCCATCCCACAGCAGTGTGTGACCAGGCTAGTGACCAGCTTGAGGAGGAGGAGGTGGCAGGCTGTTGTGGCTGGGTGTGTGGTTCTTTCACACCCCACTATTGCTCCTCTTTGTTGAATTAATACATTGTTAAGTTGCCAATATGTCTTGTTTCTTCCGACTTCATTCATCCAATCCACCAAACAAGAGTCAACAACAAAGAAAAACTGTTGTCAGAGATTTGGCACATTTTTCATGAGAGCAACCAACATACTCAGCTATGCTGCTCATCTCACAAATGCATTTACAAATGTGGCAGCATTTCAAAGGGAAACAATCAGGCTTTCCAATGGTATAAGATGCATTGCCAAGAACCATTGTTTCAACAAATAAAAATGATCTACCAAACACACATTTCCTTACTTTTTGTGTTAAGCTATATATGTTTTTTTTAATTCAAAGCTTTTAAGTTGAAAAATATCCAAGACCAACATGTATTTGATAGCTGTGATATGATTATGCTAAGGATGCTTAACAAGCTCGCCTCAACGTCCAGACCAGATCGCCGTTGCCTAGCGACCATGGCTAGCGTTCTTAGCTGCGCTCCTCTGAGAGCCACTTGTTTGAAACCCAGACCGCTGGAGGAGGGAGGGAGGGCTGGGGGGGAGAGAGAGGGGGTAAAGAAGTACTTCTCATCCCGGCGAGGCGACAGGCAGGGGGTAATTATGAAAGCGCATATTAATGCATTGCTGTCACATACAATCTTTGAGCGCTGACATAACTGCTAGACAGGGATGTAACAGTTTTTTTATTGAGTATAATAATTCGCTGCTGACTGTGTTTGTTTTCATTGTGCGGCGGGCGGCCGCGGTGCTGTCAAGTTCACAGACTTTTCCCCGTTTCGTCCTGTCTGACGCGCTGCTATCCAGATGGCAGAGCCAGCTAATCTTCTTACCAGTATGCGCCGCATGTGCTGAATGCGTAAGAAAGGAAAACACTTAAGTGTTTCTTTTTGTCAACGCTGAACTCGACTAACGTTTAGAAAGGAATATTTTCCCTGGAGAGGTGTCGGCTGTCGTGGACCAGCAGGTGTGTATAGCCAGCGACAGGTAGCTTGTTTTGCCAGGCTATCGTCTGAATAACGTGTTTATTTATTAATATTACCCTACATTTTTGAGGGAGTGCTCAGTGTTGAAAATGGGCAGCAGATGCAATATTCCAATGTCAGTGTAAAACTGCCTAGATAGATTTACATATTTATTTAGCACATGCATGCATAGATTTTGTACACTAAGCTTTAAAATCCCTTTTGCTAGTGGACATTGTGGAGAAGAGTGTGTCTGTAATTCAACACTATACTGTTTGCACTTTAGGCCCTTTTCTGCGTGTCAGATAAAATAGGGAATTGAGGCTGGAAGTATTGTAATGAAGAGAGCTTTAGCCTAAGCCTCAATTTCCTCCAAACTTAGCCATGTGAAAAACCTTCTATTGGAAAAAATGGAGCCTATATGCCAGAGGGGGGAAAAAAAGATACATGTTTAATTCAACTGCAAATGGAGGGAGGCGGTGAAAGCGATGTAGCATTATCCGTTGAGGTGTGCTCCTATCCAGCTGGACACGATCGTGTTGGCTTTGGCTAGGGAATAGCCTGCATGGCATTTCACTCTTCTCAGATTTGTCTCTTGCTGTATTTTGCTCGGACCACTGGCATTACCCCCTCCCCTTTTCCCCCAATCTCATCTCTCTCTCTCTCTCTCTCTCTCTCTCTCTCTCTCTCTCTCTCCCTCCCCTCTCTCTCTCTGAGTCCCTCTCCCTGTCCAGGTTGTGAAATCCTAGCTATCATGTGAAGGCTTTGGTTGTGGTCTGCGTGTGACAGTGTTACAGAGAGCTAAGCTTCGCGGCCTTTCCCTGGCGGGCACTGGCCTGTAAAATAAAAATAAAAAATGCCCCCTGTCCGAGGAACCATGAAACCATGACAGTCATCACTTATTCAAGCGCTGCTGGAAGGCTTCCAGAGGAAATCGAGATTCGAGGTGCCTCCGGGAATTCTCTGGAATCCTCGCACGACGTTCCAAAACCCAGGAGCATCCGGGCATCCTGTGAGGAGGATCCGCTTGCGCAATCTTCCGGGCACGGAGGCCGCAGCGTGACCGTGCAGAGAGGAGAGGAGGGAGGTGTGCAGAGAAGGCCTTTGGAAGAAAAGAGCAATGTATGTGGGGGCAGCGGCGAGAGAGCGTTGACAACGGGAGGTGGAGGAGGTGGAGGAGGAGGAGGAGGAGGTGGTGGGATAGAGCGAATGCCACGGAGGAGCGAATACAAACAAAGAGGGAGGAGAAAGTTCAAAGGATGTGGGATGGGAGGGGTGGAGGGACAGCAAGCTGGCGGCGGTCGCGTGGCCAATGCACACCACCTCCCTCTACCGCCCTCCCTCTCTAAAGAAAGGGTGGACATAATCAAACAGCGGGCGAGGGGGTTCCAGCAACGCAAATGCCGCCCTGGACGAGCGCCGGCGTCCCCCCCGTGGAATGCTAACAGAGTGAAGGATAGACTGAGACGAAAGAGAGGAAATATGAAAAGGGCAAGGAGCTGTGGTATCGTCTGGCGCTCTCTCGTCCTGCTATGCATGTGTCCAGACCTTGTGTCCACCCAGGTAAGGGGACCTTATGGAAAGCTACCCTTTCATTCGTTATAGACGAACGTGAAAAATAAAACAGAGAGCGTAACCTTCACGTATTTAATTATTAAGGGTATTTATTTTACATGACCATAGGACAAGATATGTAGATTGCGTTTCAAAATGTATTTTGCCATGTTGAATGGCCTTGTCACCAAAAGGGGATATATATGGCTGTTTTGGCCATTTTGGTTTCTCAGAAGAAATTTTACCTAATTTAGCATATGCTTTTATCCAAAGCGACTTCAATCAGTACACTTGTGAACGGATGAACAACAAGTGATACACCAGTAGTTGCCGTATGTGAAACACCAGGAACAGTACCCTGTAGAGTGTGGCTGAGGTTTGTGTCCTTCATTAAACCATTCATCTTCAGGGCCACTTCCCCCGCCTGGAGAACCTTGCTGCCTTCAAACCTGTCTCCACCTCCCCTGCACGTTCTACCTGTGGAGTTCCAGAGAGGAGCAGCTACTGCCAGGCCCCTTCCAGCCAAACGGATCTACAGTCCTGCTCCCAGGCTGTCTGTGTCCAGGACTGTCCCTACAGATCCTCCACACCTCCATACGCACCGCTGCTGCTGTCTGCACACAGCAGGTAGGTTGTTAGAAAGTATATTCCTCCACGGATAGTATCAAAGTTCTTGGAAAGTTATAGGAAAGTCTTGCCACTCGGCAGCCATCTTGGAAACGTGTCCGGGTAGTTATTTAGGACACTGATTTAAAAAAATCTAAATTAAGTTTAAAAAGCCGAAGATTATATGTCTTATACGCATATGCATTCTTGCTTCAGTGCAACCACACAATTCTTTAAATAGGTTTATGCTTGGCAGTTAAAAGGCAGACGATTGGCTCTTTTGCGGGGAGGGGCGTGATATGCGCCTCCAACTGCCAAATTTTCCGTTTCAGAATTCTCCCATAGAGCTCCATTCATAATTCTGTAAGTGGCATGTCTCCCCTATATGGTGTCTCTCTTATTAGCTGTGTAAGAGAGAGATAGTACCTGCTATACCAACACACCAGATTCTAATGAATGGGTCGTTATCAGGCTTCTAACACACACACTTCTAACTTTGTTCATTAGAATCAGGTGTGTTGGAGCAGGGAGACATCTAAAACTTGCAGGGCTGTGGCTCTCCAGGACCAGGGTTCCCTACCCCTGTGCTATACTATATATTGTACATTCAAGCAAAGTAAAACGTTTAGAGGCCCTCAGCTAGCAAAGAATGAACTGTTTATTGGCGTTCAACCAGGGGGTCTTGCATAACGGAGGACAGCAATGACACCCGCCCTGTGATGACGACAGACTCTGAGACAGGACCTGCTAACGCGAGGGGCTCACAGGGGATCCGAACTGGTGTCAGAGACAGCAGTGTGCGGTTCCGGAAAGCCCGGGAGAGATGCGTGGTCTCTCCGCCCTCGCAGGATGTCGGTCCTCTGGGATCCCTGACCTTGGCCGTGTGGATCAAACCAGCCGTCCCCGGAGACATGTGAGTTTTGCTGTAGAAAATGTGTGTGCTTTGCGCTTGTCGTCTTGGGCTGATTTGATTATAAATGTCTGCAAAACGTGACTAGAATTGGGGTTCATTGTGTTTTGTTTTACCACAATGTTCTGTGCCATTTTATTTTGGTATTGCAGGATTTGTCTTTTAGTTTAGAGTCAACAGTGACATGTGTTTTTAAACATTAGTACAATTAGTACAATTATTATTATTGTTGTTGTTGTTAATATTATTAATATTTACATTACAAGATGGTACTAGGACATGGACAGGCAGTTCCTGATAAACTACCACTTTTGGGAAGTGGTAACTGTCATGTCCTACTTACAAATGTGCTGTGCGTGCGTGTGAGAGGTTGCAGATGAAAGTGTATCGGTATGTCTTGGTGTCCAAGGCAAAGTCGTGCCGGTGCACAGTTACACACATATCAGTTGGCCAAACACGCACAGTTACACACATATCAGTTGGCCCTTCATGGCAACCTTATCTCTCACAGCATCACTCAAGAACACTTCAGGGAGATAGCTAGCTACACTCAGCATGCGATGCATTGCCCGAATGCATCGCAGCACTGAGCATGCAGAATGTGTGATACTACTTTTAATAAGAAAGACATGTATCAAACTGACACTAACTCAAGACCACATTAAGAGAGAGAGAGGGAGAGGGAGGGAGGGAGAGAGGGAGAGAGAGAGGGATAGAGAGATGTTTGAAGCTACTTTCCAGGTACAACCAGGTCTCTCCTGAAAAAGAGATTTTAATCTCAGTGAGATTGCCTGGTTAAATAAAGGTTAAATAAAAATGAGAGGGAGGGAGAGGGAGGGTCACTATTGAATATTATGCTGAGATTCTTGGTTGTCGGGATTAGTCACATGACAGACGTGGTCCTGTTTTGGATTGCCTGAACATGATACCTGTATGGCTGAATGCATCTGAATGGAAGTAATGGCGCTCTCTCTCTCTTGCTCTCGCTCTCTCGCTCTCTTGCTCTCTCTCTCTCTCTCTTGCTGTTCATTGCTCACTCTTTGTCACTGCCCATCTGTCTTTGGTAGTAGGGGCGATCTTAGTTGCCATCAAAGGCACAGGATGAAAGGAGGTCTCTGTCCTCACCTCTGTCCATATTTCCTCTCTCTCTCTCTCTCTCTCTCTCTCTCTCTCTATGCTTGTTCTCACATCCCTCACCTATCTGAACAATGGACAATGCCGGCATCAACGTTTATCATCACACAGTATCATGACAATAACATTTGTATTCCACGGATGTTAGTGTATCTTACTGTACAAGCCCTGTTTAATGAAGTAAATGTTCATTTGCTCTTCCTTTTTTACGGATGTTTAGAAAAGTAGGCCTATTTGTGTTAGGAGATTCCTGTCCGTGGACAAATGTTTTGTATTAAACATCCCTTTACTCTTTTTGATATTGCTAACATGGAAGGCAGCATTGATTTTGGTTGGTTGTTAATCTTCTACCCTTCTGAAAGTTATATATACTGTAGTTAAAGGAATAATTATGCTTAAATCTTTAACCTGCTTTATGATGGATATCACAAACAATATAAACACAGTGACACAAACATTAAAAACAAACGTGTGTTTCTCTCTTATAATGCTACCAGGCAAGGATGCCAAACTCCGTATTA
Source organism: Forbesichthys papilliferus (assembly GCA_025399855.1). Classification (NCBI taxonomy): domain Eukaryota; kingdom Metazoa; phylum Chordata; class Actinopteri; order Percopsiformes; family Amblyopsidae; genus Forbesichthys; species Forbesichthys papilliferus. Next base: position 10,581 of record JAODOY010042704.1, on the reverse strand, counting down.
TATGACACTGAAGTATGTGACACAGGCACCAGCCTACACGGCAAGCAATTTAACACAAACACATTACTGTTATGTTATGAGCTTGGTACCAGTGGTTTTCTGCTTTTTGTGGTTTCAATTGTAGATACCACTGAGGAGAAAACGTACTTGCATTTATTTAACGTCTTTATTGAGAATATTCCAAAAGTAAAACCTCAACAGCTTCACATGACATGAAGCTGTACAGTATCTAGCCACAGTAGGTAGTGTACTGTTAACCTGACATACCAGATATCTGGGTTTGTTAGCCACATCCATCTGAAGAGCCGTCCATTGATACCTTTTTAAAAGGGCAGTCGCTGTAAAAAAAAAAAATACTTGGCAGGTGATTGGATGAACCTGTGAAGCAGCAGAGTCTGTTCTTAAATCAAATCTTTTTTGAGAAAAGCCTTTGCCCTTCTAATAAACGTAATAAAACTGATGCTATATTGTATATTGCATCATCTACTACCCTGTTGGACCCGCCATTGTTGAGTTGTTTTCGTCACACCTAAACCACGCCCGTAGCTAACAGTACGACGCTAATTGGCCACACGCTGGGTTTACCGGCCTGTAACAACGATTTCCAAGCTCTCCAGACTGATCCTCAAGGCGAAGTCAAGCTGCAGCTCGTGAGATCAGGGTGGTCTTGCGAGGATGCTGTACTGTACAACTGTAGCACTTGCATCAGTTTAACAATGACCGTCTCATCTTGGAGCGTAGGTCTCTTCTTTCTCCTTTTCTCCTTTTCTCTCCTGCTGCCACTGCTCCTTTCTTCCCCACGCCTCCTTTAACACACGCACGCACATACACACACACAAGCAGGCACGCGCGCACACACACACACACTTGCCTTCCTGTGATTTACAGGGTGTGTTGGCCTGAGTTCATAAAAGCCACGATTTCTCATAAAATGCCACTGATGGCAGTTAATGTGACGCCACGTGTGTGCGTGTGCAGCCCAGGAGCAGCATCAGAAGCCTAGTAGTCATGTAAAATATTGATATTCCATGTGTAAATGTCAGACTGAGGAGACCTGTGCGTACTGCACATTTCTGTTTTGTAATAGGTGGACCACTGAATGAAAGATTTTATAACTGTACAAAGATGGAGCGTTATAATGCATTTCAATGGAGCAACAATTGAACACTTCTGGTAGGGCTGCTCGATTATGGAAAAAGTAATAATCATGATTATTTAATACGATTACTCATTGACTTTGGAAAGATGTTGCATTTACTGCACCTAAACTTTCACCCTGTAATGGTCGAAAGTGATCGTGCACCTTCCATTAGGAACACAATACAAAATAAGAGTTTATTTGCAAAACGTAATGTGCAAAATAATTGTTTTTTCACAAATATATTGTTTTTGTAATTGTTAGCAGCCAAAATTGAAATTCGATTAATGTCGCAGCCCAAACTTCTGGTCTCTTAAGTGGGCGTGCCACCAACAGCTATATCTACCATTCATGGCCTGATACAAATTCAATTTACCGCAAAACAGTTTGCTGCAGAAATAACATTGTGGCCTCATATTGATTGTAGGTACCTGGAAATACACGTTATATACTCAAAATACATGTTAACACCGCCAGAGAGAAATAATGAACAATATTGTGGTGAAATCCGTGTACCTCCCCATTGACTTGCATGGAACGTTGGGTCGTTCAGGTCTGCATAAAGGGTGAAAGGTCACCCCCCCCCCCTTCCAAATATCGAATGTGGAAGTGCCGTCCTCTCTGTTCAATTATACACACTCTGACTGATTCCTCACCCAGCCACCAACGGACTGGCATCTGGCATGTGTTGTTATTCCATATATAACACATAACACAGCCTTCTGTCTCTGTCTCTCATCAGGGTGTTGCTGGAGAAGAGCTCCGGGGAGCACTTGGTTTTGGTCCTGGAGGTGTCCGAGCGGGCGGTCACACTGCGTTACGGTCAGGCTGGCGGCCTGCCGCCTCTGACCATCCGCTTCGCAGCAGAGGGCAGGATCACGCGGGACAGGTGGACACACCTGGCACTGCAGGTAGCACACTGTACCAACGGTTGCCTGGAGACAGCAGATGCTCCCAACAACGCCGCCACATGGCCACGTCTGAGTGAATTGTTTACCGTTATTAACAGGGGACGTGATTAATAGCGGGAGCTCGCAGCAGGGAGCGGAGAAGTGCCGCTCGTCGTAATAATGAGCGCGTGATTATGAGCGCCTGCGTGCGTGTGCGCCTGACCGCGTGAAAGCGCACGTGCGAGTGTGCACACGTGCGTCTGTGTGCGCGTAAGCGTCGACCTAAGAAGTGGCATCAGGTATATGTTCAACTGTCTCTTTCTCTCTCTCTCACTTTATACTACTCAGAGTGTGTAGGCTGATGGTAATTACACTGGCAAACATCTGCTGGGGCAGGGGGCACATGCTCACACGTGCATGCGTGCAGACGGTCTGTCCCACACGTTGTGAACGCACAAAGACTCTTCTGCAAGGCAAATTAAGAACACACTGCATCAATTTAAAAGCCATTTGTATGGGGCCATTTTCGTAGCAAAACTATTTACAAATGCGTGTGAAGAGTTTTGCAACTGTATCTCAGTCCGTGTGTGCGTATACAATATGTGTATATTCATTTGTAAATGCATACTGGGGTTTGTGAATGTGTACAGCAATCTGCAAATGTGTATTCAGAATCCATGTGTGTAAGCAGATTTGTGAACGTGTAAATTAATTAATAAGTGTTATGAGATTTGTATATGTGTACTGTAAAAACGTACATCGATATTATGGCTGAAAACATAGTATTTTTCTTCTACAACTCAGGCGGGCCTCTGACTGTCTTTTTACACGTGATTTATGTTACACTTCTGCCGTGGCAGATCTGCAAATACGATTTGCAAACCCTACAGCGATTCACAAACGCCTTCTTTAGGGAGGGGGGGTTTGTCTGTGTGCCTCACAACCTACCACTAATTGGTAGGGCTGGGCGATACGGACCAAAAATCATATCTTGATATATTTAGGTTGAATACTGATACACATTGGTATTTTCTAGAAGGTAAAGTTGCTTTTATTGTCACAAGTAGAGATATTCATCCTCTGCATTTATCCCATCCCTCAAGGGAGCAGTGGGCAGCCGCTGTGCAGCGCCCAGGGACCAACTCCAGATATATGCTAGTGTCACTGGTCACATGACACTGACAGGAGAGAGAACCTGACATGTTTTTAGATAGTGGGGAAAACCGGTAACCTGACATGCCAGAGGAATTGTTGTCAGTTGTCAATTGTTGTCAAGTCCATCTGGGGAGCCATACATAACCATGCCCATATAGCTATAAACACAACGCTGATTAGAAAGTTCAGTTGTTACTCGGACACATTAAAAATGATTCCGAGGCATTCCAGACTGATTCTCACGGCGAAATTAAACTGAAGCTCGAGATCAGGATGGTCTCACAAGGCTAGAAAACCGGAGCACCTAGAGGAAACCCACGCAGACAAAGGGAGAACATGCAAACTCCACACAGAAAGGCCAGGACGACTGGGGTTCAAACCCAGGACCTTTTTGCTATGAGGCCACAGTGCTATCCACTTGGCCCAGTGCGTCCAATAGGTTACTCCATTTTAAGCAGACTGCAGACTGCCGAACATATAAATGTTCAGGCGAGGAGAAAAATCAAGAAATGCGAACTTTTATTATTTTTAGCGACTAAATGTAGTTTTACAGTACATGGTTAAATCCATAGTAGAGAGGTTGTGAATTTTGCAGATATAATTTACATTACATTTGTTTTTTATTACCAGATTACCTTGTAATACTAGCTGGCTACCTATGCATGTTTGTCAGAAATGGAAATTGACCTTGTGACTCAGCATCTGCTCTCTCATTGGCCACTCTGAAAAAAGGTGCGTTTCAAATGCTCACTCCGTGTCAACTTGTGCGAGCGGAGATAGTAGGCTGACATATTATAATGGACAAATCTAAAAAGTTATGAATAAATGCACAATATAACTATATCGATATAAATTATATTGTCTAATTTTATATCTCTGAAAATATACCGATACATTTCGGTATATCGCCCAGCCCTACTAGTTGGCGGTAGCAACAACTCCGGGTCTGTGGGTCTTTGTAAAGCAGCGCTGCAGCACGAATTGCCATATAAGCACAACAAACTATTGTTACTATCACATAGTAAATATGTTTCCAGCTATTAATCAGACTGCAAATTGAGAGAAAATAATATCCAATCTACCATGTGTCCATAATAAAATACTTGCTAAAATGCTTTTTTAAACAAAGCATACGGTAATTTTAGCATGTTTAGTATAAGTTTAGTATAAGATATGCTAAAACATTGTCAAGGAGCTGAGTGAGGGGAGATGCAGAGAGAGGGGTCCCACATTAACAACAATTATCATCAATCATTTGATGGGTGGACCAATAGTATGATCGGAAACCAGCAAGGACCTTGGGCAATTTGACCCTACAACCCATAAAATCCAGATTTTCATGACAATGGGAATTGACAATATTAACACCAGCATTTGTGTGTCTTATTAGTTCTCCTATTATTTAGTTAACAGCTAAACCACCACCCCCCCACCTCCCACTTTAGGGTGCAGTTACACTTGAAAAGTTAAGTTAAGTTAAGTACTGTAAATGCAACTAGTTATTATGATGTAGATCAGATGGGTCAAACAGACATTTTCATAGCTAGTTGAACAAAAGGCTTTCATTGCCTGTGATTATTCTAAAATGGCTGCAAGGACATAGACATTCTCGAGGCCACATATTCTTGTGTGAGTGTGTGTTGGCTGGCCTACTGAAGAGTATCGTTTTACAGATTACTCCAGTGGACAATCTCCCTCTCTCAGCCTCTCTGAATTGCAGCAAGGCTGCTATGGGAGAAAACATCACCACGATGACAAGTCTTATCATAAAATGACTCTGGAACACATTGTTTTACCTTACACGCGTTAATGCTAGCTTATTTATGTATTTTATTTAACCCAATACTATTGTTACACGATAAGCCTTGATTTTTCCTTTTTTATAAAGTCCGTAATCCTTTATAACATTTATTTTCTTTTGCGCATCTGAAATCTCATTGCTGAAATTGCATTGCTGAAACGTCCTATATTGCCATTCTAAATGTTCTGATATATTTTCTTCCTCTATGGTATTCTACAACGGATCACCTCTTTTTTTCCTACAGAAATGGATTAGACTATTGAGAATACGAGTCTTGTTTAAGCGGTGCACTTGTTAAGATTTATGAAAATGACGTTGGAACTGGGAAGGTGTCAGTTATGTGTTGTCCAGTAATGAAACACTGAGCATTCCATCTTTCATGAAAACCCATGTTGACAGTTTTGTTGACTGCCTGTCTGATTGGCGTTGATGTTTTATGTAGTGATTTGGCAGTCTAACGTCTAGTGCCGTCAGTGTAACACTGCTGATGGCTCACTGGCTCGAAGGCGTGCGTGTGCGTGTGTGTGTGTGTACATGTTACATACTTTGCAGGGACTGTGCTGGAATTGGAGGGTTTTTTTTTTTGTTCTGTGGACTTTATACAGTACTGCTTGTGCAATACCTTGTAGACAGAAACAGTGCGTGTACGTGCGTAGCTTAAAGGAGTTTTGCTTAAGGTGTGTGTGCGTGTGTGTGCGCGCGCATTCGTGTGTTTTAGTGAGCCTTTTGTCCAACATTGATATGATTTACTTTGACTATACAGGAGAATTGCATTATTATCCTGGGACACACATGCACACAAATGCAAATGCGCGCATGCACACTTTCTAACCCGGTTCAGCAGTAATTTGTAGCAATCTGTCAGCCACAATGCAGACATTACTCCGCTGAAGGAACGGGGTAATTGAGCAGCATTCCTGTGTTCACGCACACACACGCACGCATGCACGCGCGCGCGCACACACGCGCACACGCACCCACACACACACACACACGTCATATCTGTCGGTTTGAAAAGATCAAAACAGAAAAAAAGACGGTCAAAAGGAATACCAGCTTCCAACTGCCAAGAGCAACAACGCACACGTGCACACACACACACACACAAACACACAGTGCCAAGAGCAAGGTGCTGTGGGGATGCTGGTGCTCCCTGGGTAGTTGTCCTATCTGATTATGGTAACGACAGAATAAATGGTGGAGGGGAAAACGCTGCCTGGAGGACACACCGAGGGAGGGAGGTATATCAGTAATATAGAAGGCCCTAGTTCTGAAGGTGCCTATACTCCTTTGTCTTTCACTTGTATTTAGACTTGTATGATAAATACCCAAGGCAGAACCTACATGTAAACCTCTGGTCTTCAAATGGACCAAAACGAGGTGTCTCATAGCTTGCTGTCGCGACAACCGCAATATTGCAATACTGCGGTGTTGCTAAACCAACCGTGGGGGATGGTAAGCAACTGCCATTACCGCAATGTTTACATTCTATATTTTCATGAGGCCAGCCCATCGAATATGAGGTTTCATCTAGGGCAAACATGTTCGCCATGAACGTTCACCTCTATCCTTTTGCTGCTGGTTATAATGTCTATCGGTCTACAGACATGGAATATGTCGCTGCAAACCTGAAATGATTAGAGTAAGTTGACATTTTACCGTTTATTGAAACAACGTTGAGTTTGCTTTAGAAGGCACTCTATTTACCCACAAAGCATACGTTCTCCCAAACATATGAACTGTGTCACTTTCATCCAAAAATACTGGATTAAGTTACTATTTCGTCTGGACAAAATCATTGTCACTGGTGTAGGGCACATCGATGAGTAATTTACAACCAACATTAACCACGACAGTGTGTTGGCGTTTTGACCAGTGCCGGTCCTAGCACAGTTGGTGCCCTAGGCTAAGTTAACCACTGAGAGGCAACTTCGTGGTTAGTGGCCAGACCACTGAGGCGTACTTGAGACATGGTCGACCTCAGGTATGTTTTGATAAGCTTCAATTTAGAAAACCTTCTCCCTGCTTAAGATACTGTAACTGGTAGAGTCACGGCAATCCGAAAAGCAATCCATAAGTTAGGGTACATTTCTGTGAGCCGCTTCCCATGTAGGAATTTCAGCAATTCAAGAGCTGTCATGCTGTTTGATGAAAAATCAGGTAAATGGTTCAGCTTCTGCGTCCTCCAGAGCTTAACCTGTGTCCAAGGGCCTCTGCTTGCTTTATTAACTCCTGGTGTGGTAGGATTTGGAAGTTGGAGAGAACACCAAACCTTCTTTACACATCTCCAATAGTCAGGAGTCTTCTCAAGTGATAAGATGGTATGATCAGATGGCAGCATCAACAACCATGTTGAAGAAGGTTACCTCCAGATTTTTCAGGGCATCATGCAGTGGCTCATCAGGAGACTCAGTAGAAAAAGTGCCTCTTTGCGGACTTCAACCTCTTCTGTGCAAGGACTGCGTCCACATTAATTTCCTCACACATGCCCTTAGCTGTTTGAGCAGCCACAAAGCCTGTAGATTTGTAGGATTGGAGAAACAAAACAGACCAACTTCTTTTGATCAGGTGGTGGAAATTTCTCCCATCCCCTCTCCTTGGAAATACAGTATCAGATTTGACTTGATATGGTCCTCTTCGAACAAGATCTGTCCTCATTGTGTCATTCAGGTGTGAGCAAGATCGGCTGGTAGTTCATCTGCCTTTGTAGGTGTGTGCGTATCAGGCTGGCTCTACGCATCTGTAGAGCACATGATTAACAGTTACTCTCACCTTATGTTCATAAAACTTGACATATTGGTTTGCAGAACTGTTTGCAGAATGGTTTGAAGTCAACTGATTGAGCCATATTTATTAAACACAATGACAATTAAAGTTGAACTTTGCATTCATATTGCACTCACCTCGGGAGAGTGGCAAGGTGGTCAGTGCTGTCATCGGGAGATGTAGCCTGTTGTGATGTCCCTTTTAGATTAGATTAGCTTCAACTTTATTATTATTTCAAGTAAAAAGCCACTGAGATGCAGTTAGCATCTAACCAGAAGTGCAAATGTATAGTGATATTCACATAAAGTGCAGGAAACAGCAAGTGATGCTATTGCTGCATTATGTACATTAGACAGCTGCATAATATCATACATGTTATGTGGGATTATATACAGTACACACACACACACACACACACACACAGGTGAACAGAGTTAGTATCTTAATATGATACAGTACATATGAGTATAAGTATAGCGTATTGACTATAACTTTAATTGTGGTGTGGAGAACGCATGAAAGAGGTTTAAGTGAGAAGAAATACAATTCAAAGATGTAGGTATAATCAGAGGGCCGAGTTGAAGAGAGGAACAGAGGGATCTGCAGAACAGGAGTGTCAGAGACGTAAGAGAAAGGAGGGAGATGAAAATGTCTTTAGAGGGCTGTGTTTTGGAGTAGCTGTGATTGACTGGCTGCCTGGAGGACCCCCAGAGGGGGGCTGTCTCTGTGAGTGCCTGACCAAATCAGCATTATCGGATCAGGCAGCAGCAAGGACAGCCCGTCACACTGGTCCCCGGCACGTCGCAACACGACAGCATGAATGTTTAACACTCATTGTGTTTAATGCATGCTTGTACCCATAGACACGCACACACAAACACACACACACACATGCAAACACATGCGAACACACACATCTCCCAACTTGTGCAAGCTATTACACAAACAAACACTGAAAAGGCTCACATAACATAGCCGGCAGGGGGGGGGGGGGAGAAAATAGGAGAGAAAGATATAAGAATATAGCCTATAGCGGTTTCCTGAGGCATATTATAAGAGTCTTTATCCACAGGAAGAGGGCAATATACTATAAATGCAGAGTATGCTGTAGTAGTAATGTATCAGTGACTACAATGCCTTATTTGATTTGACATATTTAGTATTTGTTTTACACGCTGTGTTAAACGCCGTCTTCCACCACTGACAAGTGCAGGTCCTTATCCTGTACCGGCCTGCATGTTACAGTTGAGGCTCAAATCTGCCTCCGTCTCATAATCTACAATGCGTGTCTGCTTGGTATTCCTTTGCTGCCCTTGCTCTTGCTCGTGGGCGCTTGTCTCTTCTGCTTCACTACTCTTAGACAGTTTGGTTGCTAAAAAACCCTTCTACCGCATTCCCGCAATGTCCTTAATGAATGCTTTCACGCACAATTACACTGCAAGACCCTGGCCGCCGTGTGTGTGTGTGTGTGTGTGTGGGGCACTGATCTGATACCCTTTCATTCATTTGTTAATATAGTCATTCACTCTCTCTGTCTCTCTGCCTTGAGCCCCCACAAACATAGATGTGCACACACACATCATCACCCCTTAATGTGGCCTCCTGCATCTAGGAAGCGGTGAGCCTGTGTTGTGTGCTACAGCACTATGTGTAGCACATGGATGGGGCAGTTGGATTTGCGCTGCAATAGGCCTAAGCTCGAGGTTTGCTGTGAAGAAGACACCCAGGGGAATTATAATAGAAAGTAATTTTCCGTAATGCTGAACCATGCATGTGCGTGAATTGAAAGTAAGGGTGTGTTTTGCGCATCGCCCTGTGTGCGCTGTACTGTACATGCAATATAGCGCACGTTTATGTTGCTGTGTGTGTGTGTCAAGGTGAGCCAAGGTTGTCGCATACGGGTGATGCGGGCACCTCTACGCCAGCCCGCTTCCTGCTGGCTGGGAGGCAAAAGGGCACGAGCCTGGCATCAATTACATTCTGACTAGGGGAAGGCGGGTGCAGGTGGGATATATATATACAGTATGTATTTCACACCGCTGCTGTGGTCCCGATTAACTGACAAGTCGGCGGGCGGCGTCACTGCGAGGGTTAGGGCTTCCGTGCGGCTAAAAAACCTGCGTAGCCTCCTTCCAGTAGCAATATCTTATGTTAACGTCCCTGCGAAAAGGTTTTCACCTAATTATTGGGGCCGAATTAATAATGAATGACTCTCTACACAACTTGTTTGTCTGAATGGGTTCCACAACCTTTACGCAATTACCCTTACTGTTATGCCTGCATGCCTATTCTTTAATATTTACTTGATAGCCACGCGGTCCCGCTTTCGCTCTGTGCCTTGGTTTTGTCTTCAGATCGAAGGCACTGTACGCATGCTGCTCAGAGGAAACATCTCAGAGACTTATGGTCTATATTAAAACACTGGCATGTCACCTTATATATGTATCTCTCTCTCTCTCTCTCTCTCTGTATCCCAGGGGACAATTTTCTTTTCTTAAATAAACTGTCATAGCTAGTGCTAAAATATGGCCCCCGCGCGGGGCGAGCGAGGCGAGGCGGAGGCACGGTGCCCTGGGCCGGTATAAAACATGGATAATATGCCGTGAGAGGTAATTGTGTCTTTTAGCGCTCAGATGAGTAGAACAAATGTGTCCTTTCCTCTCTCTCTGTCTCTCTCTCTCTCTCTCGCTCGCTCGCTCTGTCTCTCCCTCTCTCTCTTGCTCTATTGCTATCTCCTTCGCTCTGTCTCTCTCTTTCTTGCACTCTTGTTCTCTCTCTCTCTCTCTCTCTCTCTCTCTCTCTCTCTCTCTCTCTCTCAGCACAACACACCA
>JAODOY010042693.1:0-19988 GCA_025399855.1 Forbesichthys papilliferus | reverse complement strand
ATGGGCACCAGGTGTGTGTAATGACAAGACAAGGGAGTGAAGGAAAACCCCAGGAAGCATGGCAGGGCCATCAAGCCCTGACAACACGTGGGAGTTGCAAAGCAAATAGGAGGGTGAACATAGACTAGAGGTCTGTTTTATGAATGATGTAGGTAAAGGCAGAGTTGCTGAAACAAATGATACCATTAAGTAAAGGAAGCACGCCAGGAAGGTCCAGCAACAAGCAACAAGGGTTTCTCCCTCTTTTGTATGTTATGCACTAGGGGTAATGCAGACCATTACTGTCTTATAATACAGTATGTACTGTATATACAAATAAGGCTTTAAAAATTATAAATGTGATATTACTTGTGGGTGATTTACATGATTCTATTATGGGAGATATGAACGCGAAATGACTTGGTGGTGTTTCCCAGGCTCTGCTTTACCAGGAAGGTGTTGATTGGGGAATGTGTAATATATATCAGACGTTGTATGAAGTTTAACTGAGAATTGAACATAATGTTTTGATGTGCTTTGTTGGCTGGTATTTCTCATATTGTAACCTGTTGTCTGTCAAATGTCCAACACAGTGATCTGGTATTTCAAGCTCACCTGTGAGATATCACTTTGGCATCCAAAGGCACATGTTTGTTTACCAGAGTTGACTCTTTCAAGAAAAACGTTCCTGTTTTCACGAGACTATTTTAGATTGGTGTCTCCTCACAAGACCACTCTAGACGTGGACAGATGGCAGGCCTCATGCTCTCCTCTTCCTGTAACTACTCAGGGATGACCGTCACATATTCAGTGTCAATACTCCAAGCTCCCCTCTTCTGAGCCTAAACCTGGCGCTCCACCCATTCCCAGAACTGGAATGTCCACCTGACCTGCTCTAGTTTGGCGCTTTGATGTGGACCGTGATGGCGCATGCTTTCTCTGGCTGCCTGCTGGGGCTGCCCCGTCTAACCCAACTGTCTGTGGTTCCACACTGGGCAGGTGGGGGACATCCACCCACTACAAGAGACTCTTGTTGCTGCTCCATGTGAAGGCAGTCCTACCTGTGACTGTGACTGCATGTGAGGCAGGCGTAGCGATGTGTGAAATGTCCGTGGGAGGACCGGAGGGCAGGCACAGGGAGCAGGCCAGCTGTAGATCTAATATCACCCATAGCTGGGGAAAGGCCTGTTTAATATGATACACATGTGTTACATCCTGTCTGGAACACTGCCTGGCTCTGTGGTGTGTGTGTGTGTGTGTGTGTGTGTGTGTGTGTGTTTGTGTGTGTGTGTGTGTGTGTTCGTGTGCATGCACGCGCGGTCCTGTGTGAAGACAGACGTGTTTTTTACTCTGTTTACTCAGGTTGTTGAAGGTGTTATTTGGATGTCAACCAGTTAGCTCTCATTGAGTAACAGACTGCATAAAACGATGATTTGGCCATTTTCTTATCAAGCACAATCAGCTATTGGAAGCTAATTTTAAATTAAGTTAAGTAAAGTAAGTTCAACAAATATTTCTCCTTACATTTTTCTATAACAAAGCTGATATATTATTCAATATTTTGTTTGTTGTTGTCAAGAAGGAATAGTAAGTTTTGTCATTTTTTCCTTTTTATCTGAATGCTAATCACTGTCTCTTCATAAAGTTGAGGAAAATCTACAATGGCTCTACTCACTGTAATGACAAATTATTATAAGTAAAGTAATATTACTTGTTAGTTGTTTGTACAATTTAGTTTTATGGATTCCAAATTGGGAGCTAGGGTCAAATTGTCATTTAATATGCTCTGTCGATGTTAGAAAAGATAGGGAAAAAAAAGCTTCTTTTTTTTTTTTTTTAAAGATAACTTGCTAGCTCCACTGTTATCTTACTATCTCTAATTAACTCTCCAGTGGGTTACTGATTGACCCTGCTGCACCTGGGTGGATGTGCCAGAGCTTTTAGACGCCTTGGCACTCTTTTGATTTAAATCCACCTTGAATCTTCACATTAACTACAGAGTCAAGGAGCATAGAACGCAAACCCTACTGACGGTGAGCTTGGATTATTTAGGAAACGGAGCAAGGTGAAGAACACATTAGTTGGTCCTTACTGAATGTTACCTCACAGCACTGGTCTGACTATCTGGGATTTAGTCCATAACACTCCTCCCACCAACATCAGCCATGCTTTGATGTGGTCAAATTAATTACCAATTTACTGTGTCTTCATCTCCTCCTTAAGCTGAACGTTGATAGCGGCCAGCAAATCATTGCATTCATCAACCTGTTTTAGCGTTAATTGGGAAGTAGTGCCTGGCAATTAGAAGGAATCAAGTGTCTTACTCAGCTGATAAATCCTGGGTGAATCCCATGTAAACTTAAAGAACTTTTACAATTAGGACTGTTAATTTGGGAGAGTTCCTCAAATGTACAGGCTTCACACAATAGCGGTACCAGAGCGATTAAAAAAGGATGAAGTTTTTGCTGATGATGAGTTCCTTGGGAAAACCATTGCCAGGTTCCCAGCAAGCAAGGTCAGGGAAGCTGCATGCCTCATTTGTGCTCACTGGCCTCCCGAGGAGAGGTTAAGGAGAACAGCCATGGCCTCCCTGGGTGCTGATGACCAGTTCCCTGCCACTGTGTCATCCATCCTGGGACCTAATCGAGTTATCATATCAACAAATCTCTCATCAGGGATTCAGGCCTTGACACCCGGCGGGGGACTACAAATTTCTAACAGCAGGACATTGCTAAGAGAAGATCCAGGGCACCTGTAAAGGTCTCCTCGCTTGCCCACGAAGAGATCTCTCCTGCTGGGTACCACACATCTCTCTGGCCCCATGGTCAGCTCTGAAGCTGCAGTGTATGCTAGTGGGGGTTATAGTTACCGGCGCTTACAATAGGCCAGGGACACAATAGAGGCACTATATCACCAGGACTGCCAATAAATTCAAAAGCAACCCACAGACAATTAGCTGAAAGGGCAGCGAGGTTTCATGGCAATAGGTGTCAGCTCTGCGGGCCACGGGATGCAAACTGTCCACCCACGTGCAACTGGCAGCTGCTGATTGTGCCCAGAGAATACTTTCAGAGGCTCCTTGGGATGACCGCCTGACCTCTAAGTGTGTCCCCAAAAAGTAAACCACATGCTGGGCCATTTCTCCATTCACAGAATAGTTTATGACTCCTTGAATGTGGGAGAAGTGTTACAATGGTTTAGCTTTGTGGTAACATACAGCAACATAGTTTGTTTATCACCAGCACTTCACATTGCTGCATTATTGGTGATATGCACTAGCCAGCAGTTGTTCCTTGATGTTTCATGATGGTGGCCCAGTGTTTACTTTGGGTGATTATACAAAGCAAGCGTAGCTCTTAGCACCGCTAATCATTGGTGACAACATTTGAGCATTGCCTTGCCTCACTAAAGTTCAACATTATGGTCTTCCAGTTGAGATAATCTTGGCTAAAGTGAGTCATCAGTATGTCCTGTGGATCGTATAGTCTCTCATGGCTTGATTTTTGTGAGATCATTTAAAAGAGGATTTGTGTATGTCTCCTGTCACTTTAACCTCCATAAAACATAACAAATAAATACATGCCATCTTTCATTTGGGCAAGCGGGTATGCAGTCCATCTGTTCGCAATACCCTAACAAGAACAAAATGCCCTTTAGGGCAATCACAGTTGCCTGCCTTATTCCATGACCAGAACAGTTGTGAGGCTTACTTACTTATGAAGTGTTTCGGTTTGATGGAATCACTTAAATAGGTTGGCAAGCGATAAACTATATGCGACAGGCTGACAGATCAAGCTCGTCTTTTAATTTTTGCCATAGAGAGTTTTTAACCCGCAAGCCAAATGTGATGTGAAGACATTGATACATCAAAAATATGCCCAGGTTGTATTGATTTGCAGAGGGATTCGGGGGAAACATGGCAGAGAAAAATCAAAGATGATTCAATGGCATCATATTTGTCAAATTATATGAATACGAGTTTGAAAAGCGGGAAAACTAAGTTCAGGTCGAGTGCCCGTGGTGGGGGATGAACTAAGAATGAACATACTGCATTTTTTAAGACAGGCTTAAGCTTAGGCTCTGGCCAGAAAATGGCAAAACCTTTTGGTATTCTCCCCATCTATAAATCATTCCCTTGCCCACAGCCACTTACCACCACTGACCAGCTCTCCCTATTGGCCAGGAGTCAGGCCTGTGTCCGGACGAAGCTGTGACCCGTGAACCTTGGCCGGAGGCCCTGGGCCAATAGGGCGAGGCGGTCAGGGCTGCGACCCCGGGCAGCCAGGGCTACCTGCTGCTCGGACATAAAGCAATTGGACACAGCTTTCAGAATGATGGAGCACTGGGAATTCTCCACGCTGACAACTCCAATGGCTACTGCCCAGCCAGCACTGACCACAGGCTCTTCATAACATAAATGGTCCTGTTGCTATGATCTCACAGATGTCTTTTTTGTGTCTTAGCTTTGCTCTCCATATTGGGTTGGCGACTTAGGTTGTTGTGGTTGCTGCAGTTTGGGCCCTATTCAGACGGTGTTTTAAAGCCTCTTTGTTTTGTCAAGCAACCCTCCGTCATTGGCTGTGATAGTTTGAAAGGATGGCCCAATTCTGAAGACTAATTTATATCTTTAGCTAAAGATACAGATTCAATTCAAATATGTAATATGCTTCTTTTAATTAATGAGAGAATATAATTAATGATTATTTAACTTTAATGATTAGATCGCATGATTAGATCGCATCATCTAACATGTTCTTAAACTGAACCATAGTATGTATTTGTAACATTACATTAATATAATTGGGTACAAATAATACTGCTGACATCTCCACCTGTGTTTTGTTAATGGCATGGGGTTCACGCTGGCAGTATAATTACTACCATTAAACCAAACCAATATTATCTCTGCAGGACGCTATCCCCGTGTGGTCCGGACCCCCTCATGCCTATCAAGAGGAAAGGTGGGCCACTGTCCTCCTATATCCTCCTTGCCTGAGTAGAGCTACACACTAAAGGTGTGCCAGGTGTCCGACCCCCTCCTCCAGCCCCACCTACAGTACGGAACCCCCTCCCAAGTCAACACAATTAGCATCCTCCATGCCCCGCAGAGCTAAACTCTCAATGCAAACAAATGCATCCGACTGACAGGCAGCTTAGGCAAATGTCTTGTTTGGTGAGCGGGCTGCGTCTCTCTTGGCTCACAGGGAGACTGGGTGAGCTTGCGCTGGGAGCGTTTGCATTACAGAACAGCGTGAGAAAGAAAACCCACCTGGCTGCAACGCACCTGAATCCAAACAGGATATCTTGTTGGGAGAGGGATTTAGCATTGCATGGTTGATAGGCTAATAGGCCCCAGGTGGGTTGTTAGACAATATATAGAGGAAGATAGAATTCTGTGGTAACATAATGCAATATAATAGAAATGTCAGCATAAAGACTTGGCAGACAATAGCTGAATTAATGTGAGGTGCGTCGCCTGGGCAGGCTTTAACATCTATTAACACTATTAATCATAATCACTATGAATGAACATAATGATTCTCAATGAGCTGGACCTGCTTGGCTTGACCTCGCTATCTTAAAACAACTCTCAAGGTGTATTTTGCAATGTCTATTTCTCAATGTCTATTATCTTTTGAATAAAGTTGTCGCATCGCTTACTTTCTAGCTGTTTTCAGACATGTCAGTAAATGGACTATTACATGTTTACAGTTTGTTTATTATACTGATCAAACACGTCAACTGACTTGGTAATGTCGGTTTCAACAGTCAAAACAAAAACACACCCACTATGCATGCACGGTTGTGTCGGACCTTGGGGAACCAGTGGAGCATTATTGGGTAGTTGCTGACAGCAAATAGCAAGTATTACACACACATCTCTTGGTGTTTGCCAAAATTCAAACAGGAAAGAAGAGTAGCTCACATCTGACATTTCTTAACCTGATCCTGGCCGTATAGCTTGTTTTTAGTTACCCTTGCCTTACCTTACTCCATGCATAAATGAGACTTTACCAAATGTTTGTTGCAGGCTTGTGAATAATTCACATGTGGTTGTGGTTAGATTCTCTAGGAAAATGAAATGCTGTGTTATATCGAACAAAAGATTTGTTCCTGGTCAGATGAAACAGCCTAATGCACTACAACATGCGTAATCTTAATATGTTGCTACTTTTCACATTGTGTTTTGCATTTGTGCTGCACCTTACTATTTTTATAAGTGTCACTGTCATGCTTTTGTTTACACTGGAAGCTTAGGGTCAGTTACATAGACTCCTCTGTCTGGCACTATTGCAAGCTCATTTCTTTATTGGTTATTGAGTACTTACCTTCTAGGTTCATGTTTATTGATTGCTGCAGTATTATTTAATTTGTGCTTCTCTCTGAGGGAAATATATGAGACTGGACTATGTATTTTAACCTTTGAAATTAGCTATTGTGCTGCGCTTCCACCCCTGAGTTGCCTTCAAAGCATATTCAATATGGGCCAGTAGATCCCATTACTCATCACTGCAGAGGTCCTGACACACTGAAAGGGGCTGGACGATGGCTACAATGCCCTCAATGTCCACTGCTATGGCCTTAAAATTCCAATCACGAGAGAGGGAAAAATAGGCGTGGCATTATGTCATACCAAACCAAGTTAGAAGGTCAATGCTTGGCAGCATCTGCCTGTTTTGTCAACATAATGAAATTTAATGGAGGAAACGGGCGCCAAACATTCGGCAGGAGAAGATGAAGACAGAGATGGATGGTTGTGAGGTCAGTGGCTCTTCTGGCCAACGGTCCAACCATCTTATCGCTGACCCTCATCGGCCAATCAATTGGCTGTGGAGCATTAGTCATCAACCAAACCCACTGGCCGGTGCTTTAATCCACAGCCCTTGGCCCGGGGGCAAATGTTTGCCTTCATGTATGTGCAATATATGGAGATGGATGGATGTTGGTAAAAGGACACTTCTGGTGGTGGAATCACAATAATTATTTTATGATTTTTCTACAGCAATTTTGTCACTCTTATTGGTTTTAGTTTTGTTTTAACATAACGCAATTATTAACATAACATAATTATTTGTAATGTACAGCTACTTTCAGGCTGCAGGGCTAACTCCATTGTTTAAAAAGGAGTAACGCTCGTTAAGTACTTAGGTCTGGAATGTTTTACTGCTGATGCCATAGCATAGAAGATGACTAAGAAGGTGTCTTGGCTCAAGCGGATGCAGACAGGAACCATGGTACCCTGCAGGGTAACAATTACGGAACAAGACTAAGGGAGCCAAGAGGATGTTTTCACCACAGGGTTTTGCTCCAGAACCATGGGATGTTCACTGGGAAAATAGCGGTTCCTTGGTTCCTGAGCTATGAGTTTTTCCAGCAGGTGCTTTAGTAAAGCCGCAATACAATTGGACATCCCTGTGGTTTGGTTACTTTTGTTGCTAACTTAAGCCCGTCGGAGAATTAACTCTTGCCACATTAGCTCAAATGAAAAAGACAGCAGGGTTGCCTTTTTCGGCTTGGTTAACTTTATTGTTAAGTTTTTTTGTTAAGAAGTTTGTAACGTCTCAAATCCGGAATTAGACCCATGGATCTTTTCATGCAATGTCAACAGAAAATGTTCTGTGACAAAACTCTGCATGTGTTCAGAGTGCTAACAAATTGCTTAGTTGGCATGGCCAGTTAGTCTTCCTGTCTGTGAACATCTTACAACGATGTATCACTCTTTCATTGAAGAGCCATCTTGTTTGACTTTAGCCATCTACACAGCTGTCTCATTTTCATCATTACACTCTTCCTTTCTAACCTCTTTGGTCCGTCTGCATCTGTTCTTCTTAGCTGAGCCTTCTTTACTAGCTCACCTTTTAATCTGCGTCTTGGAATTGCTCCTCCCATTATTGCCCAGCTTTGAGCCCGCTGCATGAGAGTGAAATTAATTGTGTGCTAAGTAGAGTGGAATTAACGTCTTCGGCTGAAATCTGTGGCCTGGGCTTGCTTATCCCCTCAGTGATCCCCCTGATCGTGCTTGTTACAGGAGCGGGGCTATTGTAGATGGCGAGATGATGTGTGGCTTTAGCCTCTTGTCTATGTCCCCTTTGTTTTTGTGACGGGAGTGCAGGGATCTCTCCTTTTGTATGCGTTCTCGCTCCTTTCAGGCGGTATCACAGCTGGCCCCTTTAATTCACTCAGGACATTGGGTGACCCTGCTCCACACAGGAGGCATACTGTAAACACACACACCTACGTGCGCGCTCACACAGACGCACGCACACACACACACACACACACACAGAAGGCACAATGTAACAATTTCAACAAAAGCCAACTTTTGCATGAAAGTTGCTGAAGGCTAAATACGATATTGTGTATTTAGCCTTACATGTGAAATGTCATGTCTAGAACATCTCTAAACCTGTTTCACCATCGGTGCATTGTATGACAATATTCTCCTCGCAGACCAAACGTCCTGATGAGATGCATAATGCACATTTGCCAAACAGGTTGGTGTATTTCAGTGCATTCTTCCTCGCACAACCATCTTCCAGTTGTCAACTAAAACTTTAATGAAGACGTCTGAGTCAGCTACTACTACTACTAGGTCCTCCCAGGGAATCTTCAACATGTGTTGTCTAGCCATCTGCCCATTTCAGAGACTCATTGAGCACCACAAATAGAACTAATATACAGCCTAACAGCTTGGTAATGATGTTATGGGGTCTAGAATGACAGCTTGAAAAATAAAACTACAGGATACCCACAAAAACCTTACATGGCTGTAAATATGTATTAACCAGAAAATGGGCCTTGTGCAGGGTCATTTAGGAGAGACAAAGACTGGCTCTTGGACAAAGAAGCATGATGCAGGGAGAAAGAGTGGATTCTACTTAGCTAATGAGTTGCCCCATAGAGATGTAAAGAGGTGGGTCTTTAGGGATAGCAATTGCCCCGCTGGTTGGGCCTGATAGACTGTAAAGTGTGTGAGTTGAGACCACTGTGCCTACTGTCCATTGTGGCCATGCTAATGGAACAGTTATGTCTCAGAGGGCTTTTATTGTGGAGTTGGGTGGAGGGGACAAAGTCATTATGGAGGGAAACTCTGCAATCGACCAGAAAGGTCGACAGAGTCTTTGTTGGCTTAAATGCAAGGGCCCCCTCAAACCACAAATCAAAATCAAACCTGGCCAATTTACCTCAGGGTCCTTCAGCCACAAGGGCACTTGTTGTAGCTCTGGCCATGAGATGCTCTCCTGAGGAGAAGTGGTCAGCTATTAAGAGGACTTGACAGAGAAACCCTTGTGTCAAATGAACAACATGCAGGCAGGTACCATACAGAATACACAGAAATGCCTTGTCCTTTAACACATCTTACAAGTAGTTTCGGGCAAGACAATGGATCAATTAGATATTAATAAGATAATAAACATATTACTCAAAGGATTTCTTAATGATGAGGAGTAATTCACCTAGTCAAGGCAAACACTGAATTATGCCCAACAGATGACAATGAAGTTCTGTTACATCCTGATTTATCTGCACATACACATTTCATCACTACCTATTTGTAAAGTCAATGTTAAAACAGTGTAGGATGTACCAGATCTGTTCAGAAAATGGCTGAATCGGGAGGGATATCAAGGTTTCTGCGCTGAAGAAGATGGGGTCTTAGAGAGATAGCATCGATTGAAATGTAAAACAGCTATTGCAATTACCCATAACCTCAGATCGAACCTTGCCTGAAACAATTCAAGCAATTTCAAAGGCTGAGATGCGGGCACATCCTTGAGACGCAGCGCTAGATAACAAGACAACATCATTAAACTGTACTGTAGGTAAAGAGAAGGAAAAGTACTGTAGATCTTTAATCTTTCCTACAGCAATGTGGGCAATGCTGGAGCCCTGTCACCCAAACACCTTATGAATCATCACTTAGAGAATGGTGAAACCGCTTAGCATAATATCTAGGTTGAGTTCACTTTGTTGTTGTTTTTTGATTCTCTAAAAAGTGTCAAATAGGACTGAGATAAATAAACAGACACAGTTGGAATTTTATGAAAGTGTGGTTTAAAGTGTCCAATAAAAAAATCTAATTAGGTAAATATACACAAGGAAAGGTATAATTGGAGACATTTTGCTTGATGTTTCTAAACACGGCTATTTCAAATATATTTATATTCTGTATATTGTTATGTATGTGACATATACTTGCTTTTTGTAGCCACAATTGTTGGCCATGTGGCGCTGAATCACAAATGGTGAACGTTTCTGCCCAGTCTTGGATTGAGCTGGGTTTATCGGGCCAGCGGCTGATACCAATGTCTCCAATACAGTCCAGTACAGAGAAGAGACATGGTATCACCACAACTGCTACCTTTTAAAATGAGTCTTTTAATGGGAGGTCTCTCTCTTGGGATTAGTGTGGTTCACTGTTTCAGTTTGATTGTGTGTTGTTGGGATTTGGGTTTCTGCCTGTGTGTGTGTGTGTGTGTGTGTGTGTGTGTGTGTGTGTGTGTGTGTGTGTGTGTGCTGGATAGGGGGTTGTGCACACTATACCACACACTTTGTACACATCCAATCTTGTCTCCTTGATTCCCCCAAATGGATAGGTTTCACTACAATTGTTTGCTGCTCTCTCTCAACGCAAGGCTTTTTATCACTTTGTGTGTCTGTGTGGGGACCTCTGCCCACCCTCAGCCCACTTGAGATTGACCCCGATCCCATCCCAAATCTGGCAGACCAATGGTCCCAGTATGAGGGACAGATGTGGGACGTGAGCCAAGCTGCTACTCTGGGTGTTTGCTGTCGACGTCCGCTAGTCAACACTCTGCTTTCCGCCACTCCATCACACTCACAATAAGAGGCTGAGCTCTTTGTGCAAAATGGGCTGAGATGAAGACTGCAAGCTCTGTGCAACAGTGATTGAGGTCAGAAAACGTCAAAGGGGCTTGTTTGATGTTTGGTTATCTACTGGGCTTGAGCTTTTAAGGCCGGTCTGTTTGGGCCTTGAGTCGTTATGTCTTAGCAGGGATTCTATAGTTCAGGCGTATTTGCATATATTTGCATACTGTATTAAAATGGGTTTTGCTAAAGAAGAGGTTTGGGGGATATTTATATTTAGGAGTGAATCAACAAGACCGTTGATCAATAGACTAAAGATGGAGAAGAAGCCCAAGAGAAAATATTTTGATGTAAGTATATGACTGAATTGAATGTGATCCTCATATAAAAAAGCATTGGCTATGTTTACGATTAATACAGATTTTTATCATAATACAAATCACACAAGTGAGACAAATAGTAGTATACTAAACACATTTTGCCAAAAAGAAGATGAAAGGCCAGCTAGACCAGCGATCTCACCACTTCTTAACACTATCTCCTATCTAAGAGTGTCACCTTGGAATCCCCTTTTTAAATTCTCATGCTCTTATCTCTATTTAAAAAATAAATTAAAAAAATAAAATGTATGCACTTTATTAGATAGGCCATTACCTATTGCGTTTTATATGGTTGATTACGTGGTAATAGGTATGATGACATTATGCTGCAATTGTTCTATTTAGAATATTGTTTGCTTATAATTGCTGGTATATGACCTGTCCAACTTCTGACAAATGTACTACATGTAAGTCGCTTTGGATAAAAGTGTCTGCCAAATGCTGTAAATGTAAAAAAACAATAGTTACAAAATACCAGCCAGAATGTATTGTTAAAATATGTACAGTAGGCATCAAATGACAATGAATTTGCATGGAATTATTTTGGGCTTTTTCAACACATGGCAACCAGCATCATTGCTATTAGCATATATTCACGACCTTCTGAACTTGGAGATTTGCGTAACGCTGGAGATGCTAATGTCCGCCAATCTTCCACTTATTGATGTGAACAATGGGGAGATGGGTGCTACTGTTTGTGCTAGGAAGCTATGACCATAAGTGCTCCTTTAGCCCCAAGGTGTGAAACACATTAACACCTCCAAGGCACAGCAATGCAGCAGTTGATGTGTGTTTGGGAACTCAAAAATGTCCCAATTTTCATATTCACCTGCCTTCAAGGGAGAGGAACTATCAGCTGACCCAAACATGAGGCTGTGACTGCTGTGGTCAGCTTGGGGCTTGGTCTCATGGTGGCCAGAGGCAGTATGAACCCGTCACGTGACAATGTCATGTTGTGTGTAAGAGATGGCTGTTATGTAAATCAACAGCCAGGTAATAATTATAATTTGCAAACAAGAAATATTGATCACTATTTTTGTATTTTGTAACTTTACAGCAAATTTTTTAGATGTCTCCCTGCTCCAACACACCATGTAGTAGAGCAGCATAAAATACATTTGGAGATTTTGTTGACTGTCATTTTATAATCAATATAATGATTTTGTGCTCGCTACGGCCCCGGCTGTTCCTCATGCACGACAAGTGCACGACAGCAGCAGGCACGAGCATGTGGTTGTTACGTCATGATAAATAAGAACATACGCACCATGTCATTATGAAGCACCATAATAGCCAACTGTGGCATATGGGAAAGAAAAGAAAAACAATTTGTAGTCGAAAAAAAAATCGCCAGTTATTCAAGGTTTATAGAACAAATAATCGTCTAAACTGGCTTCATCGACATTCTTAGAAAAAAAATATGTACATAAGCACCAATAGAATATTCGGAAACACCATATGAGTGTGGCACCTGACATGTTTTTGTGGAGCAGTAAAACCGATAACAATTATATGAATGGGTTTTGTATTGCAGTTGATTCTTTCAGCTGCAGTACCACCAGTTGCCACAGGCCACGACTGCATTAATAAGCCTAGAGTCAGCCAACACAGTAGTTGTGTTTACATGGACACTTCAATTTCATGTCATTGTCAATGTCATTTCAATCCGAAAGAAGATTTCTGCTTACACGAGGGCCGAGCCTTTTTTGTGGCAGCGTCAACATTTTGGAATGACCTACCTCTACCCATTAGACAAGTTTCTTCTGGTCTGGTGTTTACATGCGGCGTCACAAAAGAACAGCAGCCCTACTTAAAGATGTAAGATGTGCAGGTCAAACTGCTTACATCAGGGAGTCACTGCCTTGCATGTTATGTCTCCCTGTGTGGCATTTTTATAACGCTTAAGTTTTAATAAGACCCGGAGAGCACGTTTATTCAGCCATTAACATCTGGACACGTGCGCAGTAGCGCTACCTGTCCTGTATACTAAGGTATCGCTCTCGTGCTGCATCACATGGCACCCTGCTCCAGCACACCTGACTCTAATGAATGGGTCGTTATCAATCTGTGCAGAAGCCTGATAACGACTCATTCATTTGAGTCAGGTGTGTTGACATCTAAAGCATACAGGGCAGCGGCCCTCCAGGACCAGGATTTAACACCCCTGCTTTACATGGATGACCTTTTTTTTATTTATTTTTTTTATTTGCTATACTGTGCAAAACCTGCCTATTTTTTTGGTTGCCTAAGTGCACTAAAGGAAGATCATTTGATGGTGTATGTTCCCCTCTCAGACCTGAATCTGGTTGATACAACTACAGTCTTGTGTTAAACAAAAGGACATTTCATATTTGGATATAGTTGCATAAAATGTGTCTTATTTTATGTTTGAACACGCATAATGAGTATTACCAACCAGTCCTCCTTACATATGTTTCTGGAGTGATGACTAAACACTAAACCAAAGTTTAATAGTTTTTCATAGCTTTTAACCACTAAGTTACCATCCATGTATGCTCCTTAAAAATAACACATCCAATGCAAATTTTAACATAAACATATACTGTTTATTTATTTGCTTAATTATTGAATTTACTATCACATCCGTGTATGTTCCAGTACTGTACAAAATATTGAGTTATACATACATTTTACTGTAAGAACAGAGCAGGTCATGAGGATACCATTAGAAGTGTTTTGTATACTGTCAATCACTTTGTGAAGATGTTGTATATAACAATCAGATATGAACTAATGGAAAAATGCATTAACTAATTAAGTCAAATAAAATGATAAAAGCATAAGCATGAACATTGCGCATAGGCTGCTCGTCCACATATGTGAACCTCACTGCTATTTTTGTGCTATTCCCTCCATCTAAGCCCGTCGGGCTCGCCGGTGGCTACTTGTGGCTGACAGACATTCATCAGCGTTATGGTGAGTCATAAAGCAGATGATAAGTATGAAGTATACTGAAGGCTCAGTATTGATCTAATGGCTGTTTAATGTCTTTGTCTGCACTCTCAGCTGGCTGTGGAAGTGTCTGCTGATTACCCAGTGCAGGGCAGGTCTTCTCCCAGAGGAGGTGTCTGGAGTCTGACGCTTTTGCCGGGGTCAGAGGCCCACCACCTCGCTCCACCCACCCTCTTCCCTCCCCTCCCTTCCTCCCATCCCTCGTTTGTCCTGTGCTGGCTGGCTAGGGCTGCAGGTGAAAGGTTACCGGAGCATGGAGGGGAGGAGTGTGCTGTCCATCAGCCCTCGACAGCCCTCGCTGGCTCCTGCTGATGATGTCACTGGAGCCAGACCCCCCCCCACACCCCCTCTCTCTCTCTCTCTCTCTCTCGCTCTCTTCTCCCCACACACACACACACACACACACACACACACACACACACACACACACACACACACACACACCTGTCCACCGAGCCCTCTAGGTGACTCACACTGGCCCTGATGGAGTGTTTAAGTACGGAGACTGGTGTCTGGGCGTGTGTGGCGTCAGAGAGCCTCTGTGTGTATGTGTGTGTGTGTGTGTGTGTGTGATGAGATGCCAGGGTGAACTGGGGCATGATTTAACCTCCACTTCCTGCTATGAACTCATGTGTGACTCAGCTAATAGATGAACCTGCCTCTGACCTCATCGACCTGTGACCCCATCGCCACAGAAGAGGGTCCTCTGCGTCAGCCAGCTGGCATCTTCTGAGAAGTGTTCTCTTCTCACTTTGACCACGCACACGTACACACACACTTTTATTGGCCTTACTCACTGAAATCACCCAGCATGTGCATTTCCTTTATCAGATAATGTTAGTTAAGAACACATTATTATTGTCAGAAACTGCCTGGATCACGCACGCATGCACACACACACACACACACACACACACACACACGGCCAGTCCATCACATGCATACATATTGCAGTAACACGGGACCAGTTGACTAAGACAACATAAGAGCACACTCCAGGGTTGCTTTACGCTTGACTTGTTCAGTTGCTGCTCTGTCCCATTGAGCTCCGTACAGTAGTTAAGTTTTAATACACGTCATTTTGGAAGAGGACCACTTGCTCAGAGCTACCTAAATTATCTATTTTTAGAAGCTTTGCATTTTGGGTGCATTTTTTATTTTAATTAATAATTTGTTTCTTATGTCCGCTTTCATGTTTATAAGTCATTTCTGCATTTCCCAATCTTGACATTTAACAGGATACTCATAAAATGATTTTGCTATGCAGTAGCCTTTGCATGTCATTATCACCATATCCCAGGATTCCACTGGCCAACTCCATACACTTTAACATAAAATCGACCATTAGTTACTAAATCAAAATGTAACTAACAATGTGACTATAAAGTATTATATGTGTGAATTACACCCATACAGAAAATGCCTTCATATCAAGCACTACACTGTATACAGCTGGCGGTGAGCATTTAAACAGAAATTGTGTTTATCTGGCACTTGATAAGCGGGTGTTATGAAGCATTATGGCCAAGGCTGATCGTTAAGGTCCCGCGTTCCCCCTGGCTGATGCCGGGCCCCAATGCGGTTGCATTGTTTGCATTATTGGTACGCGTCACAATGTCAGACCAATGGGTTCCAGAGGGAGGGAGAGAAAGATGGTGTGCATTTTTGGGGTTGTTGATTTTTTAAATATTGCTGTTTGGTGTTTCTTTTTCTTTGTTACCTACCGTTAAAACTGTCTAATTCCACATACAGCAGCGATAACTGTCGCCAACAAAAACCGACTCACCAAAAATACACAGAATGCCAGCATAACAATTGGCCTGTCAGACCTGAACAACAAAGCCCTTACTGTCCATTCTAAAGCCGTCTTCCGTCGATGTGTAGGTCTCTGACAAGTAAAATGGTCACCTCTGCAGTTGCATTGAACATAATGTCTTGTCATACTGTCAGACATGTACAGTATTGTTGACGCAAACACAAGCCCATGCAATGTTTATATGTTAGGAACCAATCTGTTCTCAGCTCTGCCCATGAGAAATAAGCACAATCCTTTCATTAGCCAGCAGGCGTCTGGACAGGACATTCCTGATGAAAGTAGTTAACAAGCATTGGATGCTAGGTATGGTTTACTGACACAAACACAAACAACAGTATACACTCTGAATGCTGATTGTGTTGGAGCATTTTATCACAGGTGCTAAAATGGCAGTAATCTTGACTTTACAGTAATTGCACCTTACAGAAGCATACTTTCACATTCATTGTGTGTGTGGTTAGTTAAGCTTGTGAAGGGGGGGGGGGGGTTAAAGTCCGATGTTATCCTGAGTGTTGGTGAACCTGCCTGCCTGCTGTTGGCTGTGCATGTTTATAGTCCTTATCACACTTCTTTTCTTTATCACACTTTGTCTCTCTCTCTCTCTCTCTCTCTCTCTCTCTCTCTCTCTCTCTCACACACACACACACACACATTCATAGTCAGTACTACACTCTCAAGTCACAAGCAAATGCATGCACACAAGTCTGTAATAGCATAAAAGACTGTCTGTCTAAAAGACAGTGTCTAAACAAACGAGTCTGATTCTATCTCAATTGTTTTAGTGGTGGAAACACACACACACACACACACACACACACACACACACACACACCCACACACACATAAGACACAAGCCTTACCCCTCTTGATTGCTCCAGTGTATGGAACTACACACACACACACACACACACACATTCAACATGCAATCTCTCAGATCCACACAATGTATACAAACACACAGCCCTTCGTGGGCCCTCTTGATTGCTTCAGAGGCAGCAACTGCACAAGCACACACACACACACACACACACACAGGGTCTCGTCTGGCCTCTCAGCCTTTCCCACACTGATAGGCATCTGGAGCGTGCCATAAAGCACAGCCATGGATCACAGGGCACAACAAACCCCCTCCCTCTCCCCCTTATTTCTTGTTCTGCTCTCCCAGACCTTCCAGACCACTTAGAGCACTCGCCCCACAGCTCACAGGAATGATAAGGCGGTGTTAAAGGCTCTCCCTCACCCACCATAACAACTGTATTTCTCAGCCACCTCCTTCCATTCTCTGCTGCCATGTAGATATTACATACATGTTCCATACGCATTCAGTATCTATGACAAGGTCCACGTTCAAGCTTCCATAGTCTTGCATGACATTGGTCTACCCCATCGAGGAAAATATCAAATATTAACATCTGTAAAACTGTCTGGACGCTGAGCCTTTGTTGGATGGCTGCCCAGGCTTATGACACGCTAACGTGTATAACGGCTCTATTGTGTCACGTAAAACAAATGTGTTTTAATCCATTAACCTGGCTTTATACAGTAATTGATTTGTTCAGAAGTGTTTAGACAAGCTCGTTACAGTGTACAAGCCCTATTTAAATGTTCTAGTGCTGTTAGTGAGAAGTAAAACTCCAACTAGCAACTTGGGATTATACAGTTATTATGTTATTTATTTAATTTAATTATTATTTACTATGACTCTAAAAGAGGTTCATTGCTCTCAATGGGAAGGTTGGGGGGTCAGAAGTTACCAGCGGTAACCTCAAACCACAGCAACAGCCCACAATATTCCAAGCCATCTCCGTTACCTCATCTCAACTGATATAGCCTCAGCTCACATTACTAGTTTGATGTGCCCACACAGACCTAATATACCTCCTCAAGTGGATCCTTAAGTTAAAATATCCCAGCTATTTCTATGATGTCATGATTTAATGGTCAATTAATGGATAGCGGCACGGTTAGGGCTTGTTTGAAGAGTTTTTACCATGATATTTACTGGTGTTTGAACATGTCCAGACCTCTGTATGTTGTAAATCAGCTGCTCTGTCTTGCCCCTTGCGCTTCTCTTTAATATCGCTCTTTTTGACACAACCACTAAGTGGGCTCTGATGGAGCTGTATTAGTGGTCTTCCATTTTATTGCTGATTGATGGTTGTTGGTTTATAGGACATTTTTGGATTTTTCTGCCATGTGCGTTAAGCATTTATCGCACATACACAAGTGAATCCTGTCAATAAAGTAATAATTTACAGATATAATATATGCTGTGGGAGCACCAAGAGTATTGGGTTCGGCTTCTGCATTACTTAGCATACATCCTGTCAAAGCCCTTGCATATACGATACCTTGAGTAACCTCCATGGTGTGGGTTCATGCCGGCCTCGTGAGACAATGCTGATCTCGCAAGCGTCAGTTTGACTCCACCTCGAGAATCAGTCTAGAGAGTTCTGAAATCGTGTTTCAGGCCGGTAAACCAAGCATATGTCCAATCAGCGTTGTAGTTAGCTACGAGCGTGGTTTAGGTGTGTGACAAAGGTGACTTAAAAACAGATGTTAATGTAAAGCCCAAATGATACAAAATAGCATCAGTTTCATTCAAATGTATCTCAGTGTCTCAGGTTCGCCTAATCACATGCAAAGTATTTTTTGGAAAGCGCCTGACCTCTATAAGCAATTTCCAAAGACGGTTCCCCATATGGATGTGTCTTAATAGACACAGATATCTGGTGTGTCAGGTTAGGTTCATGCACAAGTCTCCCAGCATAATGTGATGAGAATTACCATTGTCCCTACAATGGATGGTAGTGTTTGTTCGTATTGCTAGCACATTACAAACATATTGGATTGTGTTTTTCTTTGAACACCTGAGACAGTTACATCATATAGTAACCACTTTTATCCAACACGATTTGAAATGTAGTCAGAAACTTCCATGCTGACTCCTGCTCTCTATAAACACACACTGCACATCTTTCTTGCGTCAAGGCTTTTCCTAAAGGTAAATCCTACTCCTTGTGTTGTAATTTTATACTTATTATAAAACACATTAGTAGCCTACCTTGTACTGTATGTAATGTTGAATCACAGGAAGCTTTCTGTTCTGCTATGATTTGCAGGGTGACACAACGTGCTAATGACAATACTGCACACAGATTATCTGAAGTGTATTCCTGTCTCAACACTAGAACTGCCACAGGGTAAATCTTACCTTCATAACTATAGTTATAATTAGTTATACTGTTTATATTTAAGTCTCCCTTTAACTTTTTCTAAAATAGTGTTCTGTTGTACTCCATATTCTTAAATCACTGTCGTCTAACTAGGGGCATGGTGTAGGCGAGACGAAAGCGTCTTATAAACCGAAGACTGAACAGAAGAACTAGATGCTGCAATATAACATTAGTTTTGTTATAATTTCTCTAACTCTTAACTAATAACTCTTCTCCCGACTTTACAGTGGATTTAACAACAGGCTTTGCTGGTTCACTGGTTGGTCCAGTCACCTGCCAAGGAATCTTTTGAAAGCGCCTGCCCTTTTAAAACAGTGTCAATGGACGCCTCCCCAGTGTTTAGCAGACACAGATATCATGCATGTCAGGTAACCTGTAACCGCCACATAGGGTCAAATTAAAATGTTTACACATTTTATGTTACTTAGCAATGGCATACACAAAATCTACATTATTCCTAACATTATTCTCACAGGTTCAGCTGGCCCCACACCACACACTATATACTTTGAAGAAACAGTTTTTATGTTTCCAATTATACATCCATCCATCCATCCATCTTCTCCCGCTTATCTGGAGTCGGGTCACGGGGGCAGCAGCTTCAGTAAGGGACCCCAAACTTCCCTTTCCCGAGCAACATCAGAAAGCTCTGACTGGGGGATCCCGAGACGTTCCCAGGCCAGTTTGGAGATATAAACTCTCCACCTGGTCCTGGGTCTTCCCCGAGGCCTCCTCCCAGCTGGACGTGCCTGGAACACCTCCCAAGGGAGGCGC
>JAODOY010042682.1:0-19988 GCA_025399855.1 Forbesichthys papilliferus | reverse complement strand
GTTGTCACATGAAAAGATATGCTCACATATTTGCAAATATGTGAGGGTTGTACTCACTTTTGTGAGATACTGTATATGTTGAAGACTGGAAAAGATAATGACCACTTACGTAAACAATGCGACTCGAGTACAGGAAACACATCGAATTCAAACCTTGTACTTCTAAACCTGTGTCGACGCTTTCCATGTTGCCTTGCAAACATTTGTGTTTCTCTACGGTCAGCAAATGGGAAGAACAACTTAATAGCATGCACATAAAAGTAATAAGGCTGCGCCTTGCAAGTACTTAATGACCAGTGGGTCCCTATAAACAAGCAACATAATAATGCCTCTGAGGGCCATGATCACATTCCTTATCATTCAGCCAGGCAGGCTAATATCTGGAGAACAGCTACCAGGGGAGGGTGTAATGTCTGCAAGGGTTAGATGAAAAGTAACAAAGCAGAGTCACATTGCTGACTTGAGTGATGATGTAAAGTCGTTGGCTGTCACCTCACACTGAACAACGGCACTAAACTTTTAGAAGTGTCTGAGTCAGATTCCTGACAGAATTATGAAGATCCTACATCATCTTCAGATGGGTTATTATACCTGTCCAGGCATGCAAATATTTGAGCAGTCGAAATATGCTGCCATCCTAGAGATAAGGCTTTAAATCTGTGGGTAAACCTCAGCTGTCTGCCTATCTGCTGAGAATACAATTCTGTGATGAGCAGGCTGAACACAGAATAGTTTCAAAGAAAACCCAATCCACTGCAGAGGAAGGTGGACTGAAGGCTTGAATACACTACAGTGGCTCAGTATTAGAATTCTGTGGCATAATGATGCAGTACAATGACCATTTTACCAACCAAAAAATAAATTGGGATTCATTAATGATACACCCTGTGTGACAGAGCATTACATATTATGTTTTCTCTCTTATCCCGCCCAATCTCATTGATATTTCATGTTCGGAAAAATAAAAACAATAAACACGTTATTGTAAATGTCCCATGGTATGCCTGCTACCAATAAAATGCATGATTCAGTATCCTAGAGGGAAAAACATGGAAGAGCAAGACTGGTCAATGCACAGCTAATGCAGAAAGCTTAACATCTATTGTTGGAGTGGTCTGCTCCCCCCTCGGAACACCTGGGTCTGATCACCAACATGCAACACATTTAGTGTTTTATATTCAATGCGTGTTTTCATCTCCACTAGTTCCCCACTTTATGTTTCCCCCTGCATCTGAGTCACACACTAAACCGCAGGGTGTGCAACTATGTGGACTAATCTGGGACAAGCTAATGGCGCCCTTTAAGGCACTGAAATAAGCACACAAACACATAAACACATAAGGTGGCATTGGTCAAAGGGGGAAAAAAAATGTATTGTGCATAACAAAATGGGCTACATGTTTTGTTTCCATACCTTATATTTGATAGCCTACAATTTATGCCTGTGTGCAGCATTTGGGTTGGCGTGGTTCTGATGTACTGCCAACCACTCCATCACCCCCACAGAAACGAAACCAGAGAGAACCCGAAGCTAAAAGTCTGACGTATGCCTGCTACTTGGTGGAGGAGGAAAATGTACAGCGGACCGCCTACGACAAGTAAGGATTACTTGTTTAGCTCTATAATGAGGGGAAACGCCAGCACAGAACTAAAGGTTAAACCTCGGGGGGTGGGGGTATAATCCCATGGAAAGGAATACCTTAAAAGATGTATTGTGTAAACATAGTAAACAACAGAACGGTGGAGATGGGTAACAAAGGGAAAACGAAGATAACAAACAAGATGGAGTTAACAAACAAATGCAAAACAACGAGGTGAAAAGTAACGTTAACCTTGTGGATGCGCTGTAGTAAACATAGGCGGAGAATGTCGCTATTAGTGGTCCGTGTGTTGGTTGGGGACTGACAAACAAACAAATGTTTCTCCGGGTGTGTGAGGACCGCACACGGCAGAGGTGCTTGAGGGGCCGTGAGGACTCACGTCTGGGGGGATTCGCGCGCCGTCTTTGACAGTGTTGCCCTCCACGGTGATGTGATACACCTGGCCGTCTGTGTCCGTGAACACAAAGTGCTCTCTGGCCGAGATGGCCTGGCTGGTCTCGGACTTGCTCTCGGCATCCTGCAGGAGACTGCAGAAACATGCACAGTACACACACAGTCACATCTAGCTTTCATTTAGTAATGGCGTGACCTGTGTATTGTCAATAGACGAGTAGTGAAATGCAAAAGCAGCTGTAGCGTGGCGGTGGCACAGAAAGTGCAGAGAAAAGGTGTTTCTATGGAGACCAACTCAAATCTAACAAAAAATGTTAAATGTTAATTTAAACTCAAAAAGGGTATTAAATATGCACATAATGGATTTATTCATGTTTTAAACCATGTACAGGTGCATCTCAATACATTTTTAATATTGTATAAAAGTTAAGTTATTTCAATAAATCAAGTGAAACTCAAATATATTTATTTAATTATGCACAAAGTGAAATAGTTCCAGCCTGAATTTGTTTTAATCTTTATGTTTACACCTTACAGCTCATGAAAACCCAAAATGTTGAATATTTATAATTAGAAAAGTATAATAGCAGATATCAGTTAACCGTGGTTACTGATAAGGCTCAGCTGATTCGCAGTATAGAGTCCAAGAAACACTGCTTTCAGGGGAAAAGACTTAGCAGGCCTTTAACCTCCCTCCATAGGAGTAACAGTGAATTCTAAGCAGTGGCCAATGAGGCTGACCTGATGACGGAAGACTCCACACTGCTCTGCTCCGCGTCAGACACCGTCTGCCGGGCCATGGCCTCCCTGGCAGCCATCTGCTTCTTCTTCAGACTCTTCAGGTTGTGGGACGGAGACCACTCCTGTAAACGCACACACACACAGAGACCAATAAAGGCATTACCTGGGGCCAATATGAAATAAACCATTCCACATGATAGGGCAGGGAAACAAGACAATGTTCAGGCACATTAAAGTGGCTGTGGCTCATTCCCACACTGCTGGGTTAGTGTTAGCGCTGGGATGCTGTGGCTGAAGGCCAGTATTGAAATGAGGCTGGGGAAGCCGCCATGTAATATTAAGGGCAGTGGGGCTGTTCCTGCTCCGTTGAGGATTACGCCACGGCGTTGGGAAGTTTGTCCGGCTTTACTCTGTTTTTATGAAGCCGTCTAAGGCCTAATGAAGCTCCTCCGCCATGCTGGGGGGATATTCCTCTGAACAAATCAGTGAAAAGACATGGGGGGTGGGGTTGGGCGGATGGCACAGCATATATACGGGGTATTTTCAAACGGGATAGATGATGACCAGGGCACCATCTGTCTTGTTAATAAGCCTAGAATATAATGAGTGTACAGTAAGTGTGTTATTGCGGTTTGTGCCGTGGCCTGTACCAGTGCAGTAACTGTAGGGAAGTTTTTAGCCATCTCTCGGAGAAGGGTCCCTGTCCTGATGTCCCATAACTCCAAGGGCTTCTCTCTGAACACCACCACAAGGTACTGCCTAAGGACACACACACACACACACACAGTATACTTATATATAGAATCAGAATATAGAATATAGAATATATAGAATTATCAAAATGATTCTTCAATTTGGCCTCCTATCAGGCCAAGAGGTGTGCTGGACTCCTGTGAGTCCCTACTAGCCACAGTCAAATGGCTCTTGAGGCCTTTTATGCTTCTTAGTTAGCTAGCACCCTATTGGGTACCCTAGCAGAAAACTGTAGTTAAGCCTCAGTCATGAGGTTTCGGAGGTAAGTCAGACAGCTGGTCTGGTCTACAGAAAAAGTCTCAAAGTTGAAGAAGACATCTGGAGCAGAATAGTCCTTGGCTGCTGCCAAGCGTTAAATGGAGAACATATCCAGATAAGCCCAGAATGTGTCCATGGACATGACTGACATGCTGGTACAAAGTGTCAAAAAGAACAGAACAACACAGCACACAGAGACCCTGCATGCTACTTAGCTGGATACTTACTTGAGATGAGACACTTTAATCATTTCAATAGCCGGTTCATCATTGCCTCGCTCGCCCCGGAATGCAAAGCACCTGCCTGGGAGAGAGAGAGAGAGAGAATGGGTACAGGTGCACAAGGGATAATAACGCAGCTCCCCGCGTAGACAGGGACTGTTCATCTGCTTTTCACTTTGTAGTGCTGCGGTTTCCGCCCTGTCAGAGCAGGGTGAACACCACAATGCCTTCTCACAGCCGGGACTAATCTGCATCTTATCTGCTTCTAAGGACACCGGCGCCCTTCTGTTGTGTTGTTTTGCTCTTCCCTAAGAGCACGGGGACATTTCACAGAGGACGGTCAGCAGAGTGTCCTGTTTAAAATACACACGTGATGGAGGGGACTGCTGCTGAGAGGGCATGTGTTACCTCCAACAGCTCTCTGGAGACCACACACAAACACAGTGTGTGTGTTATCAAGCTGTTTGCCATCCAGCCCACTCAACAATAACGCAGGGCTCTTTAACACCTTTGCCTACCGCTCCTAGTCCTCTGAGAGGAGGGCTGTCCTGAATACACCGTTTCAATGCTGCTGCTGCTGTGGGGACCGTCGGACCAGGGTGGCCGACCACAAGGCTGGTGTCTCACACAAGGACACGCAACGATACGCACAGCCGCAGAAGGCCACACCTCTTTGGCATGCGCATATTACACGCATGCGCGTGCAAGTGGCGAGACAAGCGTGGGTGTGTGCGTGCACACCCACACAAACGGTTGGCGGGCGATGCTAACAAATGTCCGCAGCCTCAGCTGCAGGTGTGAGCTTCATTAAAGCCCGTGAATGGCTTGAATGAAGCCTCTTGTGGGAATCTCCAGCAAGTCACCTCACCATGTGTGAGACAATGTAGACTACACGGATCATAGCAAGGCTCCCGAGCCAATTCTGTGGGCTGTTAACTTTTACAACTCAGAATTCATTAACAAAGTGGCTCACCTTGATGGAGAAAAGAACATTACTGTGGTGTTAGTATTAGTCACGCCACCAGTAGCCATTACATTGACTTTTAACCAGTCTAGAGCTTAGTAGCCTGCATGGAATTAGCTGTCCTGCAATGGTTTATGGTGTTGCGCTACTACTTCACGTGCTCTGCATAGACAATGAATGGAATGAGGCATGCACTGTAGTATCACTTCTCCACTCCTCCCCCCTATGGCAGCCTGTCTGCCTTGACGTTTAACAGATGTATCCTTCCATGTGCTGATGAAGCCATTCATTGCTATCATACTGACTGTCACTTTGTCCAATGCTACGCCGCCGGCTCCAAGGCTCATGCTCGCAGATGGAGACAGGTGCATGATGGGATGCCACTTAGAGCAACAAAAACCCTGCGGTGAGGCCCACGCACTCTTCTGTTTGGACTCTCAATTAGAGGGCAGTGCAAGTGTCCCTTGGGGGGAGGGAGGAGGGGGGGAGGAAGAGAGAGAGAGTGAGAGAGGGGGGTAAAGGGTGACAGGGGTCTAATTGGAGAAGTATACACACAAATACACACACTGAAGCCACCAATACCCTGGTTGCTCAGCCGGGGCTGTGCGTGTGCGTGCGTCTCACCAGTGGGCAGGTCGACGTGCTGCAGCTCGTTGCGCACCATGCCCATGTTGTTGGGGGTAGAGGTGGCGAAGGACAGGAAGCTGGTGAGGCTCACCCATTCAATCCCTCTGTGGACGCAGGAGGGCAAACACACACGCCTCACACTAATTAATACATATGCAAATGAGCTTTTCACTCCTACACTGCATGCTGAATGTCAAAAAGGTCACCCTGGAGCATCCACAGCATGCAGTGGGAAAGTAGAACATATACAGATGCATTGCCATTTAAGCCTGCAGGTGTGAAGAACATGGGAAGGGGACAGAGGCTGGAAACATGCATTGTACTAAAACGGGATGCTAAACAGACACATGATTAATTAGTCCGATTCCCAGCTAAATGTAAATGAGATGCTAAGTAGCCCGCAATCCCTGGGTGTGGCCATCTTTGGGCTGCTGGGATCATTTCCACACTAGTCTTCTCTCTCCACCAAGTGCTACCCAATGTATCACAGCAATTCAGGCACAGTATTGCTACTGGAGCATAGCAACCGCTGGCGGGTGCTTTATGTGAGGAAATGGCCACACCATCTGACTGCATTCATGTGCATGTGTGTTTTATTGCCTATTGTGTTATTATAATATGGAGCGGAAAAGCCGAAGGCTGTCCGGCATCCATGTGGAAACAGCTAGGAGCGGCACGCAAGTGCGGTCTCCAACCACAGTGTTCTCATTGCAGGCATGCAGGATCATAAACATTCAGAGATTTATAGCGGGGACAAAACAGTAAATGTCAGTGGATGTTCTCGTTGGGCTCCGCTAGGCTGTCCAAACACGCACGTGAAAAAATGACCTTATGTATTTGTACTTTAGCTGTGAACATATCATACTCATGTTATGCCTTTGTAGCTTTGTTGATTTAAAAATAATTATTAATAACCTTCATAGGTATATATCCTGTTATCATATAATATGTTTGCTGATTGGCCCATCTTGTTTTACTATCTGTAAGCCTGCTTGTCTGAATGATAAGGAAATCACATGTTCAACATGAACTGGCTCACTAAAGTACAGCCTCCTTCCATTAGGCTCAGCACGGAGATGGCATCCATTTAACAACCCACTGTGTCCACCTCCGGCAGCTTGTTTGTGTGTAGCTTTAAAAGAATCGCCTCCCAGGTATATGAAGAGGCAAGGCAGCAGTGCACCGAGGTGGCCAAACTAAAAGTCTGCTGCAATTAACAGGGCGGCACCTGTTGTACACAGTGCAGAGATGTGGGGGTGTAAATGACAAGCTGATGGTGTGTCAGGACTGCACAGAAGAGTCATAGGCTGGGTTTACATGGAGAATAATATTCCCATTGGAATCGGTTTAAAACCCCAAACCAAATTAAAATGCAGCTACAGTGACACTGACACAACAGCACTCAGAGAGATACTCACATGCACACCAACATACACACAAGCAGGAAACAACAACACAACAACACAATTAAGCAATGCATGCTTGTATTGAGTAGCTTATTGAAGTTGGTGGGCGTTGGTGTTTGTGGAGAGAAACTTCTCTCATTAAGAAGAGCCTGGCTGTATTTGGAAAAGCGCTGCTTTGGTCCTAATCAATCTCTTTACAGCATAAATGATTTAATCTCACGCTTAATTAATCATGGTAAAATGGCTCTGCTGCTCGTTAGAGAATAGTAATGAATGGGCCCTGGCCTAGTCTTTGTTCATGTTAGGACCTTTGACTGTAGCTCTGGGCAGAACAAACAGCAGTGTGGCCACTGCTATTAATAGGTACCGTAGCCTGCTTGACACACTGTACTCAATGAGTGTTGCAGGACACAATTGGACTGGAACAAGGGGCTTTGCGAGGGTCTGTCTGTCACAGCAGCCGCTTATAAGAGGTTTGGTGTCATTATAGACACAGGTCAAATAAGGGCTTCAAGCTATGTGAAATGCTGTGCCATAATAGAATAATGTTTTTGAATAATCTAATAAATAGAACAGAATTAAAAGCGGCAGAGTTCAATCATTTAACACAAAGAATACATGTCATGTTAAAACTATTACATTAAAATAAAAGGTAGCCTAGTACTAATAACCTACAATTATTTTATTCAACAACTCATCACCAGAAAGAAAAAGTGATGTAACTTAATGCTATGACATAAAAAAGAAGCCTAGAAGAGGTCTAAAAGCACATATATAAATGTGACTGAATGAAGCGACGACACATTCATTGTCCTCTTAACGACACACGTGATAAGTGCCAAGTGATACTGTTGTGACTTCACACTGCACCTTCATGCTGACCACATTGTGAATGGCTCAGCACGTGTCTCAACAGGCCCTATGGGCAGATAAGGGGGCGGTGTTGAGTGCACCAGGGCCACGGGACTCTCACCTGACTTCACAGGAATGCACGCTCAGCTCTTTGTGTAGAAGGCCGCTGGTCAGGTTATACACCAGCACAGAGCCATTACTGGTGCCTGCATGGGGAAAGACATGCACAAAGCTGTATGACCAGGGGGAGACATGGGAGTGTGTGCTTGTATAGTCATTACAGCCAAGACACAAGTATGGGCCCGTATGCACAAATCATTTTACGGTTAGATAAACAGTAACTATGCCTAACTAGAGATTTATTTTGCATTTAAATTCAATATTTGTATTGGCACTTTAACACTGGACTCATTACGGTAGTTACAGTGTGTTGGAGTAAAATACATGTAATCCATTTTGTGACTATGTCAAATATTAATTTGAAATGCATGGGAAAATCCTTCCAACCCAACCACAAATCAACAATCTAAACTAATGCTTTTGATCAAATAAATATCATGTTTGGACTGATATACTCACAAGACGATAAACTAATTAATACCTGTTTTTCTCTGATAATTTGACACAAGTGTAGTATAACATGGCATGGCACCTGACATTACACAGGTTAAACACATTTCAAGTATAACTGCACCCCAGCTCTGAGCCTGACTCCACCCACTCCGACTTTGAAACGCACGATTTTTTTTAAAACTGGAATTTTGTCACCAGCATTGATGTGTCTCATCACAGATCACTCCTATTACTTCGCTTACAGCTCAAAAAACACCTTTTAGGGTGCAGGTTTCACAGTAGACTTTGTAGACCAGCTTAACAGTTCATCCTGATTATGGTTGGTGATGGAGTACTTATTGAGAGGTGGAGACAGGGAGCATGTACAGCTGCATAACTAGCCACGGCAGAAAACTCACCTCAAAGGAATGACCACATGTGGACACAGCATCTGGATATGGTGTTAGAATGCTGAATGAACATGTGTGTGTGGGCATGTGTGTGTGCGTGCGTGTGCATTCAAGCTCCTCTTTGCCAACTGACAGGTAGATGACAAGGTGAGTGTGGGTGAAGGGGTAGTCAGCCTGCTATATGCACTTGTCCAATATACACTATACTCTGGGGGTAGATATGGATAGGACATGACTGACACTCCAGTTGCAATTCTTTCTTCCGGGTCTTTCCGTGGATTCCACCACTAGGATAGTTTTACTTCCCAATACTGTCGCTCATATGGCCTGAGCTAAACGGCAAAGATCACTGTAGGTTTACTCACATTTCGATGACTTCCAGTAAATGTTTTAATTCTGATAGTCACCATATGAAAGATATTCCACTGCTCTATAACAAGTCAGCATTCTGGTGAAAATGGGTTTTATTGACTGGAGGCTAGAAACAGATTATTTTGGGACTGCAAAGGTAACTGTTGCAGGACTACTGAGGCTGAGAAATGAGAATCGGTTTATCTGATAATTGGTTAATCTGCCTAGCTGTTCTGAGGTAAATAATTAAACGATGCTCGGCTCAGTAGCTCAGTCACATCTCCCGTTCTCTGAGTCACTATTTGAGCGATTAATAAGGCCTTGCTATTGTTGTGACTCAGTTTGAGTGATGGTGATCTCAGTTTGCAG
Source organism: Forbesichthys papilliferus (assembly GCA_025399855.1). NCBI lineage: Eukaryota > Metazoa > Chordata > Actinopteri > Percopsiformes > Amblyopsidae > Forbesichthys > Forbesichthys papilliferus. The sequence continues at coordinate 10,490 of JAODOY010042682.1, read as the reverse complement.
AGAGAAAATACAGCACATGACTGTTGGGGCAGGCATGGGAAAATGAATTAGATGTGTTCCAGACAAGTGATTAACTTAAGGGATAGATTTTGCATTATGTTGGTGTGTGTGCTACATTGTCAGCTCTTGTGACAGGGACCTTAGATGCTAAGGATGATAAAGAATGTATGGGACTGTCTCTTATATGTACAGTAGGATAGTGACAGAGAGAAGAAGAGTAATGAGATAAATGAATGAGAAATAGAACGAATGGATTTACTGAAATGGATCTGCAAATAGAAATATAAAGCAGACACTTTCCCACCAAGTGCACAGAGCTTGTCTGCTTTCTTATGCACACCCAGTGGAAGGTGTCTTCCCCCACTGTTCAATGACAGTGCCCTTCTCTAAATCCCACCATCCCTCTAAAAGAAGAGACAGACGCTCGCTAACTTCTGCCTACACACCTGTCGCACTGCCAAGTTGCTGAGAAGGCTGATCCATCTATTGATTCCCAGGGGCACAGTAGTATTCCCAGGGGTATAATATTTTAGTGGTAGAATAGCTTATTGGAACCTGTGTAGTTCAGTTGGATAAGCAACAGGGTTTGTACTGAAAGTACTTTGATCAAGTATGATCAAGTCTCACATAAGGCAGATATTTTATTTTCCAAAATATGTTTTTATTATTAATTTTAATGATGAATAAGTTGGCTGTGATGTAATAGCCTACTTGTTAATATAAGCCTGAATGTAGTTATTACTAGTAACAATGTAATAACAATAGAAAATTGGAATTGTGATTAAACTGCTGCCAGGTGTGCGGCAGTCATACTGTAAACACAAGCACACCACCAACACTTGATTGGAAACCAGTTATGCTTTAGGCAAATCCATATAATTTGATGACAAATAATTACCATTGTTTGATGACAAAACATTTAGTAAAAGCTAATATTGGCCTTACGTTAGATTAAATCACGTATTGTCCAAGTACAATAAATAGAACTAAACCACACTGCTTATCAGACTATAGACACAGGTTTCAATGTGCTTTTCTACCAATAATAAACTCCATCATAATTTCTGTTAATTTAATTATCCTTTTCATATAAAAACAAAATATTATTTTATATCAAAATTAAATCATATTTCTGTAAACATTTGTAATTAAAAAATAAATCATGCCTGTGGTGGATCAAGGAGGCAGAAAGCTGAACGTTTTTGAAAATGCTGATACAAATTAATGGGTACGTTAGCAGGCTTCCAAGGACCCATTCATTTGAATCAGGTGTGAATTTAGGTGTGTTGAAGCAGGAATACATCTAAAACATGTAGGACACCGGCCCTCCAGGACCAGGATTGCCCACACAATCTAGACTATATCGTTATATGGCAATCTGCACATAGTGCATCCGGAAAGTACATTACAATACATACAGTGCTTCACTTTTTCCACATTTTGTTATGTTACAGCTTTATTTAAAAATTAAGTTTGTTTTACATTTTTGTAAATTTATAAAAAATATGAAACAAAACAAAAAATCCTGTACATAAGTATTCACAGCCTTTGCCATGACACTCAAAATAGAGCTCAGGCACATCCTGTTTACACTGATCATCCTTGAGATGTTTCTACAACTTGATTGGACTTAACCTGTAGTAAATTCAGTTGAATGGACATGATTTGGAAAGGCACGATTGAACATCTTTGTATAGATGTGAAAATGGCTGTGCACAGACGCTCCCCATCCAACCTTATGGATCTTGAGAGGTCCTGCAAAGAAGAATGGGTGAAACTGCCCAAAAGTAGGTGTGCCAAGCTTGTAGCATCATACTGAAAAAGACTTGATGCTTTAATTACTACCAAAGGTTCTTCAACAATGCATTTTTGTTAAAGTTTATATTGAATGCATTTGCAAAATTTCAAACTAACTAATTTCAATTTGTTATTATGGGGTATTGTGTGTTGAATTTTGAAGAAACAAATTATTTTAGTCTATTTTGGAATAAGGCTGTAACATAACAAAAGGCGTAAAACGTGAAGCGCTGTGAATACATTCCGGATGCACAATATGGACACAGGCACAGGACATGCCAGGATTCACTTTGCAGACCTGATTAAAGCTCTAATTCCCAGGAGTATAATATTATTAACCAGAGTATAATAGTATTCCCAGGGGTATAATAGTAATAACATGAGTATAATAGTATTCCCATGGATATAATAGTGTTAACAGGAGTATAATAGTATTTCCAGAGGTAAACTAGTAATAAAAGGAGAATAATAGTATTCCCAGGGGTATAATAGTAATAAAAGGAGAATATTAGTTTTCCCAGGGGTATAATAGTATTAACAGGAGTATAATAGTATTCCCAGAGGTATAATAGTATTAACAGGTGTATAATAGTATTGCCAGGGGTATACTAGTATTAACAGGAGAATAATAGTATTCCCAGGGGTATACTAGTATTTCCAGGGGTATAATAGTATTCCGAGGGGTATAATGGCAATAAAAGGAGAATAGTATTCCCAGGGGTATACTAGTATTTCCTGGGGTATAATAGTATTGTCGTGGTCAGGTTGACAAATAACCTTGCCCTGACAATGCATTACATAGTGTTAACCCAGTCAACTGCTACCGCTACATTACTGTAATAATAGAAGTGATCATAACTTTGTGTAACAGCACGAATAAGTGACTAGGAATGGAATTACACCAGCACTGCAATTAAACATTAAATAGCGTTTTAATCGCCTGGGCAATGCCTGGCTCTTTTCTGAGTAACAGAAAACTATTCCACCCCTGATTCCCCAATGTAATCATTCCAGTCACACAAGGCCTCTCTACGAACCAAATGATGGGCAGTGGAACAAAGGGAATATTTCAATAATCCAGCTAGAGACTGATTAAGCACCTGTACTGTGGTATATGGCTATGGGGGCTTGACTGACGATGTGCACAGAAAACTAAATCGCCCTGTTCTACTTTCACATTCAAATCACCACTGGGAACCAGCTGTGCAGAGCCACACCACACCATCTGCCATGTGATTGGCTTCTGCAGGTTCAGGGTCCTGCACTCAAAGATTTGAGGGAAAATTGTGATATGGAAGTAAAAAATGTCTTTATTGGGCTGATAATATATGGTTTAAAGGATTTAGAAATAATTGTTGCTACAAATGCCTTATTATCAATCAGTCAACAATTAATCATATGCATCATTAAACTTCCTCTCTGCTGCCTGTCCTTATACACCTTCTCACCCTTTGAGCATTTAGTATAAACAGTGAACTAGGGCATGCGTGTCATATTATTAAGCCACTATAACACAAATTATTAATTAAACCTTCCTTCAAGCCATGTCCAAACTATGGAGCCATTAAATAATAGGTGGAACCTAGTGGAAGAGTGTCTCTCACCAAATGTATTACCAGATCTAAGGCGAAGGGAGCAACCTCGAAAGGTTGTGAGAAGTATAGATGGGGTATCATTTATCTGCTTTTCTGTGGGTCCATGGGAGGGGATGTATCTTGAACAATGATTAATTTATGTGGGCTATGTCAGTGGACAGAAAATAGACTATTTTTCAACTTGACAACTTAACTGCACTCTTTCTGTGATAGGGAAAAAGCAGCACTCTGGAGGTTTAAATGCAATTTTGTGCACCCAGCGCTAGACAAAGTTATTTATTTACACACATTAAACATACAACAAAGCCTACTCATTTTCACTTTACACTTTCATTTCAAATTGAGTCTTTATGCATCATTGTAGTGGCAGGAGATGCAGTCCATGTAGAAGATTACTGTGCTGATCTAAAACAAATAAATAAAAAATAAAAAAATAAAAAAAAATCTTTCATTCTGTCTGCATGCCTCTTGCTCTTGGATCCTGTCTTTGCCTTGCCTAGCAGCTGTCTCTGGGGTGCAATAACAGAGGTAGATTTTTCAGATTATTCTGCCTTTCCTTCCTATTATTTGCAGAGACTACATAAAAGGCTGAGCTGTCAGCATTCCTGATTCAGGTGATGCAATTCACAGTAGCCATTGCATTCTTAATGTGAAGCGTGTCATTTAAGTCGCTACTGAACATTTGTGAAAGACTCTACTAGGGTTGGGCCGATAGACGATGCCATCGCCTGTCACCGATGGCTAACAGGCATCATGATGTGTTGCAGGCATCGTGATTTAACAAATAAATAAATTTAAAAAAAAGTAGTGCAAAAGTGTCAAAGCAGCATTCAGACAAAGCAATACATATCTAGTGAAACACTGCGTAATATTGCTGTTTCCGAGGCTCGCCGAATTGCTGTGATAAGGATCACCTTACTTCTCTCTCCTTCCCCTCTCTCTCAAACGCACACACACGCAGATGCAAAATACACTTGTGCCTTGGCTGTATCACACCGACTCAATGTCTACATAGATCTGGCAATGCAATCAATGCATTATGCTAAAGTAATGCTAACAACAGCAAAAGGAAAGAACTTTATAGTTTACTGCTCGTGCTCACTCACTTTGCTGTAGTCTACGGTGCCTACCGTGACATGGTTGTTTGCTAGCTGACAAGAATCGCAGTCTGTCCATCTTTTGTGCAAATTATATGAGCATATAAATCCTGCACACCATATCAGAAGAGTCCTATTTCAATAGGTAGGCTATAAACTTGAAGTAGCCACTGAAAGACAAAGTGGAACCATTTTTACCCACTACATTTGCCGACGTGGACGCCGTTAGTACAGATCAATGTGACTAGACCTCCATACCAGGCCTACGCATAGGGTGTAGGAGGAAAAGTAAGGAAACATGGTGAGTAGGGGAAATTTAGCATAAAATATAAGTAGCCTACTGTCTGACCTGCTATAGTAATTTATTAACTACTACTTCAATTTCATAGATAGTCAATCATGTATTATTAGAGCTTTTTGTTTTTGTTTGAAGTTTAATAAATTAAGATAAGGAAAAATGTATATCGCGGGCAATTTCTGCAAACTGCATCGGCGTGTCCAGTGGGTGCTGATTATAAACTTAGGTGAAAATACCACAGAAATTATGTGAAATATCACACGATCACAACCACGACTCTCGAAAAACAGTGAGATTTCAGTGATTGTTGCTTTAATTTTAACAAGCCACTGCCTTCCTCTCCCCGACTTCCACGTATCTGTGTTGACGTGAGGCTACCACTGCTTTATTGCAAGTACTCAAACACAGTTTAAACAGTTATATGGGTTTTGAACCACATATGGTTTATTTTCAGCAGTGTTTTCAAGGTGTTAATATTGCGCGTTATTTCCGCCTCGACGCGCAGACTAGTCTCGAAGTAAAATCCCGAGACCTCTTGGTTCCAGACCGAAACAAGACAAAATAAAAGGTGAAAATAAATGTGGTTGAGTCCGAGACGAGACTTTAAAAAAGTGGACTAGAGACCGGTCTCGAGACAAAGACCAGTCTCGAGTACTAAAACACTACCGAACAGGTTAACGAATGGTGACATCTCCAAAATTAAAGATAAACTCTAAATATGTAATATATACAGTAGTGCCCCAAACCCAAATGTCCATCCCATATTGTTAGATAGAACTCTGAAAACAAAAGTTAAGTTAAGTGTACATACTGTGGCTGGAAGAAAGACTCCCTTTTCAGCCCCGCGCAACGTGAACCATCTTTAACCAATCGGTAAAAGGGCCCATGTGAGAAACACACACACACTTATTCGCTTTTGGATCTAACTGAAATACTCATGTAGATGGCGACTGGCCGGCCATTCACTTACCAGATCCTGAATTGTTTTGAATGGAGAGTTCCCAGATTGATGTATAGCACAACAAATCATGAAGGCAGAGCTTGCTAAATCAGGATTGTTTTATAACAGTCTAGTAAACATTTTCTGGTCAGTTTTTAAGGTCTTCTAGCATCCTTTCTGAAATTCAGCATTGAGAGTTTCACTCTAAATGAGATTAGTTCACTTTAACAAACCACTGATGCTGAGAATGACAACAGATTATTTTGTTCATTTTCTCAAGTGAAAACCCGCTCGAGTGTATTCATTTGCTGATGTCTCATTTTATACACCCAAACTGCTCAGTGGAGCATAGAGAGGAACATTGAATGCCCCAGTGCCATAAAATAAAATAAAAAAGTCTAACATTTGGACACTTATTGGTAGAAAGAAAATATTTATAAATATGAGCAGAAAAACTGTGATAATTACAGCATCAGCACATGAAAGGAAAGAGTGACAAGTTATGTTTATTGTGGATAAACATATGGCCCAATAATCTGTGAACAGCCATGGCTGATGATGACAGATGGGTAAACAGCAATTTTTACTGCCACGGGTTAGGGCTCATAAGGTTTTCTCCATATTCAAAAATTATTACATTTTGTTTTAACCTTTATGAAGCTCCTACAGACAATGTTTGAAGTTTTTGCAATGTAGTGACACCCTTAGTTGAATCAAATTGGTTAGGAAAACCTAACTACTACAAAATGTACTTACAAATTATTTTAACGCTTATCGGTGAACGTTTAAATAATTACAAATAAGTCAAAATAATTCTTCAAATCATACTTAATATTCAGTTTCAATTATCATCATAAGCTCTGGTTTCCTATTGCTTAAAATGTATGTATTTAAGGGCATTTCAGGGCATATCAGACCCAGGTTTGCAGAAATGTAGAGTGATAAACAGGACATTATATAAATTATACATTATATAGAAATATTATGGTTGTTTGTTTCTGTTCTGAATTCTGTCTTTGACTAGTATGCTTGAAATGTTTTTGTATATGACAAATTGATCTTTTTGCCTAAACTGTATGTAAACATGTTAAAACATGGCATACATCTGAATCTGAGTCTGTCTTTACCTGTTAAAATAAAGTAAAACAAATCTATATATGAGTGTAGTGTAGTTTATAAGTGTACGTGGTACTAGAGCACCCTAGGCCAAAGGTCATTTGACCTGTCTTGGACACTCGTGTGAAGAGAGGGGCAGAGCTGTCAACTGATCACCATCTGGTGGTGAGTTGGGTCAAGGGATGGGGGAAGACTCTGAACAGACCTGGTAGGAGAGAGATCTTCAATTCACAACTCCGGCGGAGCTACTCTTGCATCCCTGTGGAGGTTGGGGATGATAAACCTGAGTGGGCAATATTCAGAGCTTGGTCTCAAAATCATAGGGGCAGTAACCCTCAAACACCTTGGTGGACACCGGTGGTCAGGAAAGCCGTCCTACTGAAGGAGGCCTTTTGGGATGTTGTCCCTAAAGTCTCTGGAGATCGTTGCAAGGTACTGTACCGACTGGCCCGAAAGGGCTGTAGCATCTGTCATAGCAGAAGCAAGGAAGTGGTGTGGGAGTAGTAGTAGTGTGGGAGTTCGGATGTTCGTAGAAACCATAGAAAAATACTTTTGATCGCCACCAAAGTGTTTCTGGAAATCCGTCCGCCACCTCAGGAGGGGGAAACGGGGAACCATCAGCCGTTGGGGAATACTGAGGAGGTAATTGGGCGGTGGAAGGAACACTTTGAGGAACTCCTGAATTTGACTGACACACACTCTATGGTAGAGACAGAGCTGGAAGCTGATAGGGGATCATCGTAAATTTCCCTAAGGTTGGTCACTGAGGTAGTGACCACAGTGGCAAAGCCCCGGTGATTGATGAGATCCGAGCAGAAATGCTAAAAGCTTTGGATGTGGAGGGGATGTCTTGGATGACACGCATCTTCAACATTGCGTGGAAGTCGGGGACAGTGCCAAAGGAGTGGCAGACTTGGGTGGTGGTTCCCCTCTTAAAAAATGTGGACCAGAGAGTGTGTGCGAACTACAGGGGTATCACACTACTCAGCCTCCTTTGTAAAGTCTACTCTAAGGTGCTGGAAAGGAGGGTTCGGACGATTGTCGGACCTCAGATTGAAGAACAACAATCCGGATTCCGTCCTGGTCGTGGAACAACAGCCTGGAAATGTTCAAATTCCATAACTTTTCCAGGATTTTCATGACCGTACAAACACTGATAATTGTGAAGTGGAAGGAAAATGGATACATGTTTTCAAATATTTTTAATAATAAAAAGTGTGGCGTGTAGAAGTATTCAGCCATCACGAGTTAATACTTTGTAGAACCACCAAGTCTTTTAGGGTATGTCTCTAATAGCTTTGCACATATAAAGACTGCATTTTTTGCCCATTCTCCTTTTCAAAATAGCTCAAGCTTGGTCAGATGGGATGGAGAGCACCAGTGAACAGCAATTTTCAAGTCTTGAGATTATTATATTGGATTTAAGTCTGGACTTTGACTGGGCCATATTAACACATGAATACGCTTTGATCTAAACCATTCCATTCTAGCTATGGCTGTATGTTTAGGGTCGTTTTCCTGCTAGAAGGTGAACCTCCACCCCAGTCTCAAGTCTTTTGCAGGTTAACTATTAAGATTGCCGTGTATTTGGCTCCATCCATCTTCCCATCAACTCTGACCAGCTTCCTTGTCCCTGCTAATGAAAAGCATCCCCACAGCATGATGCTGCCGCAACCATGTTGAGGATTGTGTGTTAAGGGTAATCCTAGATTTCTGCCACACATATTTTTGCATTTAGGTCAGGAACTTCAATTTTGGTCTCATTTGACCAGAGCACTTATCTCCACATGTTTGCTGTGTCCCCCACATGGCTTATGGCAAACTGCATATGGGACTTCTTATGGATTTGTTTCAACAATGGCTTTCTTCTTGCCTCTCTTCCATAAAGGCCAGATTGTGTGCCTGGCCTGTCAGTTTAGGTGGACGGTCATGCCTTGGTAGGTTTGCAGTTGTACTATACTCTTCCCATTTTCTGATGATGGATTGAACAGTGCTCCGTGAGATGTTCAAAGCTTGGGATATTCTTGTATAACCTTCCCTGCTTTAAATGTCTCCAGAACGTTATCCCTGACCTGATTGGTGTGATCCTTGGGCTTTATGATGCTGTTTGTTTACCAACAAAACTCTGAGGCCTTCACAGAACAGCTGTTATACTGAGATTAGATTACACACAGGTGGACTCTATTTACTAAATATGTGATTTATGAAAGCAATTGGTTGAAACAGATTTAATGTAGGGGTGTTGGAGTAAAGGGGGCTGAATACATGTACTTTGCATGGCACACTTTACATTTTTTGCAGGAAAAAACTAAAACCATGTCTTATTTTCCTTCCACTTCTTATTATGCGACACTTTGTGTTGGCTATCACATAAAATACATTTACTTTTGTGGTTTGTTGGGATTGTGGTTGTAACATGACCAAATGTGGAAACGTTTGGTGTGAGAACATCTAGTCATAGTATATGTACTCCTGTAAATCATCTTACCTACTGCCAGCAGGGGCTGGTAGTGGGTGATGTTCTTTGTGGTGAGAGGGGGGCACATGCGGATGGCGAAGGGGGGCAGAGGCAGGCCAGACAGCAGTCCAGTCAACAGGAACTTTAGCTGAACCTCGTGCTGGGTAGACGATGAGGGTGGAGCCTCTCCTGCCATCAGTGACTGGCCTGCACATCAATAGACAAACACAATATAGTCAAGATCAGTTCATCTAAACCAGTGTCTCTCAAAGTGGGTGGTGGTGGTAGGGGAAAAACAAATGAGGGTACGTCTTGTCTAGTGCTAGTCTATTTGTATAAAAAACCAATGGCAGTACAATCTGATATTATATATCTATATATAGATATATTAACTAGATTTATACACTTATGTCTTTCCAATGTGTGAATGTGTATGTGTCCAATGTTCTTAAAGGGCACCCTATGGCATTGAAGGGAGATGTGTTTTTGTTTTGATTGAGATTAAACGTCAACAAGCTTTATCCAGAGTTATTTCAGTCCTGCTCCAACACACCTGATTCTAATGAATGGCTCGTTATCAGTCTCTGCAGAAGCCCATTGATTTGAGTCAGGTGTGTTGGAGCAGGGAGACATCTAAAACAAGCAGGATAGGGGCCCTCCAGGACCAGAGTTGGGCACCCCTGCTGTAAAATATGTATTTTCCTATGTAAAAATATTGTGGAGAAAGTGTGTCCTGAGCAGAGGATGTGTGCGTTTGTGTTGTAATCCAAGCTCCGCATGCATGTGTCACGATGTGTGTGTGTGTGTGGAACCCACACTATTGTTTACATCTGTCATTATTATTCGCTCATTTTGTTCCACTGTCTACAGCTGTTTAAGCTATTTCAATTAAAATGTTATGATCAAAGAATATTTTCATAGTTTTTTGCAATCCATTTAATATTTTCTTTTCTTTAATAAACTGTCCAATTTAAAAGAGAACATTTTTTAACTACTTTGGCAAGTTTCACTTGCTCTGCAATGTCATTGCAAAAACACATAGCAATCATTTAAAAAAGATGGCATAAAATAAGCCATATTAGGCCACACCACGACTGACTTACTCAGGAGCGCAGAAGGGGGTAGGACGGGGGACGAGGGGGATACATCCCCACCCAGTTTCGTAAAAAGAACAAAATCCCCTCCCCCA